>JAJTUV010000303.1:2947500-3201868 GCA_021653895.1 Mastomys natalensis
TACTGAGGGCAAATTAGGCATGTGTACCAGATAGTACACATACAGTTAGTGCAATTAGAGATTTATGGTGCCTTATTATTGATTATAGTCACCTTGGTGTACATCTGGTTGTTCCCAAACTTATTTTAAGGACAGATTTGCATTCTTTGATAGTTTAACAAGGCAAAAATCTTGGTTGGTGGGGGAGAGGTGGTAAAGTCAGCAGTGGTGGGAAGCACTGGAATCCCTGGTTCTCAGGAACTTGCTTGAGCATAAAGCTTGCTCGGGACAGAGAAGACAGAAGATTGGTCCTTTAAACTTTCCTCATATATTTTCTACATCTTTATACATATTTATTGATAACTTAAAATGTATCAAGTATTACAAACAAAGTGGTGTTGAGTGAGACTTTAAAAGAGTAAAGGGGACAAATGTGCTCACACAATGAAACCAAAAAACAGTCTTATGGGTTCAAAGCCAAGCTCTGCCACTGATAAAGGCAATATTATATCATGCTTTTACAGAACCTTATCAATAAATTTGAGATAATAGTATCTATATAAAAAGGCTGTGGAAACATTTAACAAATCAATCATTATTAAATACAGAAAACAGTGCCTGGAATAGAATTAGCATTCAGTGATTATTAGATTGCTTATTCCTACAAGGAAAAAATATTACAAAAGTGAAAGATTCACTGAATTTTCCTATGTTATGATTTGTAACTCACTATGAATCTATAATAACTGAAGAAAATGGGATATGTGCATGTTTGGTTGAATTGTACCTACTATTTCCTCATTGTGATACTATCTTAACAATGTCTGCAGAGATGTCTACCATGTTAATATATTCCTAGTTTAGTGTAAACATCTGTACATTCAAGAGGTACCACTTCTCAACAAAGATTTCCCTCATGCTTTCCACGCTATGACTTGCTGCATCCCTAACCCCTGTCCAACTGGAACCTTGTTTCTACCTCTAGAAATGTTCTTCTTTGAAATTTTTATATGCTTATAATACATGGCCATTTGAGATTGGCTGGTTTTTCTATTTAGCAAAATGGCCTTGAGGACTATTCCTGTGTTTGTTTTCTTTTTTTTGGCATGGATGTACTAAACCAAAGTTTGTTAAATCATTCACTACTGAGGTACAGTTTTCTTGCTTCTAGCCTTTGTCAATCAAGAGTAAAAAAAAAAAAAAAAGAGAAAAAAAAAAAAAAAGGATCATTTTTTTGTAGTAATCCACATTACTGACTTATAGATTGGTTATATTATAAAATGATAAAATAGTGAATAGAATAAAGTATGTGGTTAAAATTAGTTTCATCTTTTGCTAAGTTTTAAAATATTAGCAATAAAATTTTGGTATGTATTTTAAATTTCTTTTGGTCAACACGATGGGTCTGTTCAAGGAGAGTCTCTTGTGCCAACGTGTGATATGGTTATTAAAGAAAAATGTGCTGGGTTTGGCCTTTACACATTAGAGGAGAGTGAAGGTCTTGAAAAAATGTGAGACAGAAAACTCCAGACAAAAGGACCACTAAGGATCAAAGCTCAAGAAAAAAATAGGACTCACCTTGTTTATGAAACATGGGCAGCCAGTTTGGTGGAAGGAATGGTGACTGAATGGAGAATGGGTGCCCATCATCTTGAATCATTGTTTGAATAGCTTAAGACACTCCAGGTTGTGTTTTTTTGTTTTTTTTTTTTTTTGTTTTTTGTTTTGCATTCTTGCCCATTGGCACTAATGTCTAAATATCCTCCATCTTCTTCCTGAAGATGTTTTCACATAGATATGTGCTAACATAAATAAAATAAAGATGGAGAACCTTATTATGAAGATGTTTTCACAGTAAGTTATAGTAAGTACAGTATCATTTCCTAAGAAGGCCAGTGCCTTCTGACTCACATTATAATTCTGGCAATACCACTATTTGTTTTTGACATGCCACCTAATGGAAAGCTTGAGCAGTGTATCAACCTTTGTTCATGACAAATTCCCCCCAAGACTCAGTGGCTCCAAATGACAGCTATGTATATGGTTTATAATATGATGGGTTCACAGGTTTTGTGGAATTCTATGGTGGCTCTTTTGGTCTTGTCAATGCTCACACATGCATACTGTAGTTAGATATTAAGTGGCCAACAAACTACCAGCTGTAGGAAGATCACATGGATTCTCATTTGTAAGGTACTGTAAGACGTGTATTCTGAACTGTTCTGACAGTGTGGCACAGGGATCATGAGGGAGCAGAAGTAAGGCCCTTTGAGACCTTGGCTTGGAAAAGACATCTAAATTGGTTCTACTAAATTCTTAACTAGGAAAATACTAAGTCTCACCAGACCCTAGATTCAGAGGATAAATGGGTATGCTTCTTAAACGGAGGAACACACACACACACACACACACACACACACACACACACACACACACAAACAAATTATATAACGTGAGGTTTTCAGGACCATGGTTGCCTTCTAAACAGCAAATGACATCTACTTGCTAGTGAATGCTTAACAGCTGACTCTGGGCAGAAGGCAAATATCTCTCCCTTGTATTATTTGGCAATTTCTAGATGCAAACACTCTCTCTACTGTGGATGATTTCAAGCTACTGATATAATGTTGCTAAACACACCTTTTATATTTTAAATTATTTTTAAAAGATTGAACAATTGACTCTTATCTCCAGTGTACCACTGAAAGAAACCCTAAATATAGGCAGTGTTGTGCTAGGGTTTCTATAAATCCCATGCAAGATTTACATTAAAATGTCCCATCCTTCCTTCAGAAGAAAAGAGGGGGGATGGAGAAACATAGTCCAGAAAATGGAGAACTTCTCTAAATCTATACTGAGTATACATATTGAGAAGTTGTTGCAACAGAAACTAGGAACACAATCAAATTTATAACTTCTACATGTTCCACTTAGAAACTTTGTCACTATTAGAGACTACTTACCATTCTTTGGTTTCTCTGAAGGTAATTGATATATAAGAATTTTACATTGAGCCAAATAACCTTATATAACCTTATTTTTGCCTTTAAAATTGATCAGAGGGTCACAGAAACACTGGCCTAATTTTTCTTTTTCCAAATGCAGGTCATGTACTTGTTCCATCTCCTGGTGAGAACAAGGCCCCGTAGAGACAGACATAGGCACAATGTCAACAATACTGCAGTGTTTCCCAAAATAAGTTAGAACTGCTACCAATTTCTGGAAGACTTCACAGCACTGAGTACTTGTTTGATGTTATGGTAAGTTTGGCAAGTTGCCCACTCCTCAAACCTCTGATTATATATATTTAAAAAGTAAGTCATTTGGTCTTGTTGAAGATTCATCAAAATACGAATGAATATGAGTATGTATATATAGAAAGAAACCTCTATAGTTAAATACTACAAAGTTAGAATATAAGTTCAGGCAAATAACTTCAGCTTTTCTAAAATTTTTAAATTAGGAATTGCAATTCTAGGAATCTGCAAAATGAAATGTCCATGCATTGAGAAGCATGCCATAGTGTGGAATGCTCATCTGGCCTCCCTCTTCCCATCTGTATCTCCACAATGGTCAGGTGTTCTAAAAAGGAAGGATAAGGATGGGTCTGTCTGTGTGGACCAAGTCTGACTAACTATCTTCCATACTCACAGCCCATTTCTGTTGCATTTACATCTTCCGATTTTCATTTAAAGCCTGCTTTCTGAGGCCCTTAAAACTCAAAAGAACCTGGAATGATGCTGTAACAGGAGTATAAAGGTAACCAGAGCTTTAAAGTCTTTTAGTCATATGACAAAACAGCAGTAGCACAGGAATTATACACCAGCCTGGGTGTGTGCAACTGAAATGTGATTTGAATTCCAAGCTAAATTCTGTAGCAGTTTATTCTAACCTCTCTTCATTGTTTTTTCTTTCCTCAGTTGTCTTCCATCTTTTCTCCCAAATATTAAATACTAAACACTCTCCAAGGTACTAAAGACAAAATAGGGAAGCAGATATCTTTGTAGACTGAATGGCCTCTTATTCTAGTAGTAGGGTAGGATGAAAATAAATAAGATTCCATATGCTCAATGCATTAGAGGTCAACAAAGCCTGGAAAGATAGCAGGAGCGGGAGGGGCAGTGATTGCTAGTACAGAGCAAGGGAATAGAACATTTAATTGTACATTGAGAAGAGATGGGGTTTACAAGATGTTAATTTAGGGAAATATTTCAAAGTAGTAAGGAATCAAGCCATGGAAGCATCTGGACAAAGACATCTATGTAAACATTAATAGCTATGACAGAAACAAAGTCTTTCAGTACCAGTAGGTTTGGGAGATAATATGGAGAGCTCACTAACAAGAGTCTAGAAAAAGATAAGGACAGAGATAGAACAGGAATTGGGTCACTTGAGTGAGTTTCTTTAGTCATGAATTCCATAGTAGCAAGATTGGGAAACTTGAAATGGGAGCCCCTACTGCCCACAGTTTCTGATATACACTAGGAGTCTTAGACTGTGATCCTTGAGAATAAGAGGATACTCCTGCATGCTCACTGTGAGTAAACAGTCAGAAAATTCTCAGAGCAATTCAGGAATCACAGTGAGAGGAGCCTGCTGCCTTTGAGGCTGATGATGGAGGAGCATATTCTCTTCCAGGGTTTCCCATTGTTCTCAGCCTGGAAGAACCTAAGAAAACTCCATGGAGACTATGCTAAAGGTCATGCCCAGTGGATGTTTGAAACTGTGGATGGTATAAGACTCTTTAATATCAAGTGGTTCCCCCCCACACACACATACCTCCTTACTACATACAATGGCAACTTGAGGCGCATCAGAAAAGCCTGTAGGAATTTTTATTCTTTCCTTCGCTTTTTATAAATAGAAGATTTGTTCTTGCCATGGATTTGAACATCTTCCATTTGTAGTTATTTTCCTTTTTTCTTATTAAGCAGAGAATTTTTACCTCTCTTACCCAACAGAAATACTATGACTTCTCTTTGGCATATCTAAACTGACAAAATAGTGTTCTTGTGTTTTGAGGCCATTGCTTAGTAAAAATAAGGATCATTTAGACACAAATACTGTGCTCCTGCCAGTCATCTGATAGCTGAAATGGATGCTGACTAGTGGGTGGATAGCATATACAAAGCATTAGGCGAAGTGATGATTCACACCCAGGTGGGATGGAGCAGATTGTACATGAGACTTCATTATCATGGTACACAGAATGGCATGTAACTCAAAACTTATGAACCATTTATTTCTGGAAATTTCCTTTTAATATTTTACATCTGTGACTTATAGCAGGTAAATGGAATTTCAGGCAAAAAGGGGAACTACTATGATTTGGAGAACTTTGAAAGATATTGGCAATGATAGAAGCCATTCATTGAGAAATGAGAGATACTGAATTTTTAACTACTATCATCTTTTGGCTTTCTTCTCTAAGATAACATGTTGGCAGTCTTGATGCTCAATGGGAATTATGGATGTGATTGTGTAGAATGATGACACCATCAAGAAGATACCTGCAGAACAATTTCACAAACTACGCATATGTCACATTCAGCCCTTTCTTTTAAATGGAGCACATCCTAGAAATGGTGTCTAGTTATTTCTATCTTCCAGTGCACTCAGGGATCACCACTAACTTGTTTTATCAGTAATTACATGATTCTCCAATGTATCAGGGACTCTGCATTGATATGAGGCAGAAGAAGTAGGAGGAGGAAGCCCAGGTCTTTGACTTGTTGCAAGGTGGTGACTTTACAGTTCACTGGTAGCATATGCACTGAACTCTGCATAAGCAAAGGTTTATAGGTCTACTGAGTTCAGCCTATGGATGTTTGAACTGATGAGACTGGAGGGAAACTCTGTGAGCCTAATACACATGCTAGCTTTCATACCTGACAGCATGTTGCCTGACATGCTTGACAGGACAGAGGAAAAAGCCAAGTATTAGAGTGAAATCACTTGCCTAAGGTCACTCAGCTGGATGACGACAAACATAGGACTCATGCATAACTCCACTGACATTGAACATATATTTCCTACATTGTTTAGTATGCCTGGGAATAAAATGCAAGCATGAAGTTATAGTAATGGTGATAATTAGGCATTGTGACAGTTTTCAGCAATCACATCCCAAAAGAAGACTTAATGAAGTTGATAATAAAATTATTATATGGCTTAGAAGACAGACTCTACTGTGATATTTTACAGCAGATAATTTCCTTTAAATTAATGTGTAGCTAGAGATAAAAACCACTGTAATGGCAAATTCTGCATTGGTTGGAGCATCAGTGTTTTATTTCCCACCAGCTTGATTTTATTCTAGAAGCATTATGTTCCTGTGAAGCACTCCCAGTGCAACTGGCAGCTTCTTGGCCTTGATAAGAGAACCCCAAGGAAAGAAATATTGCCAGAATAATAATTCTTAATTTCTGAATCTTAAAGCTGCATCTGTAATGCACTGAATATGAAGTTTTATGTAACCGGCATTTCATTTTCCTGTCTTTGTTATGCATAATAAGATCTCCTTTGAGGTTCAAATCTTTGGAAAAAGTCCCAAATGCATTTTCCTTTCTGCCTTATTACTATTGTTTAATTTTGGTAAATTTTCTGGAGAATGGTGTGTTTTGGGCATCTGTTAGGTGGAACGGGTCTAATATTCCTACTTTCTACAACATAGAGTTACAGAATATGAAACCCCAGCAAGATCTTTCTTCCTTAGAAATTGCAAGGCAGGTTATTCTTTGGAGCCCATATCCATCAGCCTGTCCTTATTTTCATGTAAAGATGAGGAGAAAGTTACATGACCACTGAGAGAGTCAACTCAAAACCATATTCCTTCATAGAAGACATGAGGTTTGTGAATAAAAAGAACACTTAAACTACTGCTAAATGCTCCCACTCTTGTGTGTAGTGGCTTCCCCTGTGTAGTTGTTTAAGGATTCCAAAACACAACTTGGCAGTGGACAATCATTTGGTATGCTCTTTCTTGGGGGATGGCTGCCTCTCTTACTCCCACCTTTATTCGGTTGCCTGTAGTTGTTTGAGTAGAGTTGAGGTCTTGAGGTCTTTCCCCTCCCCACACACAGGTTGGCATGTTCATTAGTGTCTTCCTTGTTTAGCTCATGTTTGGGTGGTCATTTTGGTGAGAATTTGCAGATATAGTTCCTGATGCTACTAGGAGAAACAAATTTACAGCAAAGTTCCTGATCCTCTGGTTCTTACACTCTTTCTACCTGCTCTCCCATAGTGTTCTCTCAGCCTTTTTTGTCGTAGTGTGTTGTGGATGTGTCCACTGAGGTTAGGCTCAGCCATGAAGACATACATAGAAGTAATATTCAACAGGTTATATTTGGGAATATATATTTATATACAACTACATGTATACATAAAATACAATTGATTAAAATGTGAAGGGATTAGGGAGGGTCAAATAAGAGAGTTTGGAGAGAGGAAAGGAAAAGGAGAAATGTTGTAATTAAAATTGAATGGCAAAAACTAAATAAACCAACCAAAGAATTCCAAACTTCTCATGATTCATATTCCCATAAGTTGCAGACTGTGCACTTAAGTTGCAATATACTATCACAATGGAGTCTCACAACAACCAGAGAGAACTAAATAGAAATGATTAACGAATGTCACAAACATAGTGTAGACAAAACCCAGCTAAACTGAGTTCGTCTTTACTTCACGTAGGGACATAGTGCTGTGACAAGTTCATGTCCTCACACAAACACACCAATAAATAATTGTTAAAAATAAAATAGATGCAGGGGGAGGAGGGATGGGATGGGGGTTTCTAGAGGGGAAACCAGGAAGGGGGGATACATTTGAAATGTAAATAAATAAAATAACCAATAAAAAATAAAGTAAAATAAAATAGATGATGTATATATCCAAGCCTACAAAGCTTTGAATCAAAGCAAAAATCTCAATATTCCTTTGTCTCAATAACTGTATAATTTCTTCTCCATATGAGTAAAGTGGTTATAGAGATGTTTCAGACCCCAGTGGTGTCCTATAGTGAAATAAATGCAAATAATTCTATCTACTCAGAAATTCTTTACTTCATTGCTGTTCTTTGAATTAGGATATTGGAATTAACAAGACCACCTTGACAGGAAGTGTAGAATTACAATAATATACTGTCTTTACTTCCTAGTCCTCGCAGGAACAAACTTTCAGGTTAGACAATGAAACACTGCTAGATACCTCAATCTGATGGAAGAGCCTTTCCTATTTTACAAGAGAACAAAGAGGTTTGCTACTGCCATGCAAATTGTCCCACAAACATCCCTTTTTTAGTTATCATTGTGTACCAAAGGCAATAGTCATATATTGTTGATAGTTATAAAATAGCTACATGTCTGTTGCATAGCTTTCTAACTATAGGGCTAAAGAGTATTTAAAAGTTAGAAAAACAATTACTGAGATAGAGATCTGATCTTGAAATGTCAAATCATTTTGTTAGAGAACATTAATAAATGTTATGAGAGTCACGCGTTGGCAGTGCATCCTGTTGCATGTAGAAGAATGATGGAACAATGTATTGGTTATCGCCACCGTGCAGAAGTTATTAAAACTGGACTAATTTGATTAAGCAGCAATATAATATATAACCAACTCTACCATTCTATATCCTTCTTTAAATCCTTTCTTAGTCACGTAAATGATTGTCCAGAAAGTAATTCTCTTGTAGCTAGCCTTGGCAGTGGAAATAAGACATGGGAATAATATATTCAGTTTCTAGGCAGCTTCTAAAAGTGGTAGTGTTGCTTTCTCTGTCTTCATCCTAAAGTTTTCCCCCACTGTTTAGAAATGGGGAACATTCAAAGAACCATTCCAAATCATATCCTAAGGATGCCAGAAAGTCCAAGGTAGCCAAAAATCTCTGAACTGCATTGTGAAAGAATATCTACCTTATTCCACAGTGCATCAAGTACGAGAAATAAACATATATCCTTTTTGATAAGTTCTATATTTTAAGATTGCTTATTAAAGTATCTTGATGTTTTACCTTAGTTAACCTGCTAAAATAGTAATGTATATTTACATACAATAAACCTAAAAATGGAAATAAAAATAGAGTTCAGTAATCTACTTAGGATAAATAGACTTTTTGCACCTTATTGTTTAGAGGGAATAACTTGAGCTATTGAATTGAATTCAGTTAATCCTTTTATTGAAACAAATATGATACGATATTCTATCTGGACACAAAACATTTACAGTGAATAACAGTGGTAACTCCAGTGAGTAAGAACATAAGAAAGAATTGAATCACAGACACCATAATTCAATATTAGGAGAATGTTGGAAAATTAGTTTCTTCATTAAAATAAAAAAATGCTATAAACAAAAACCAGGGTCAGACAGGATAGTTCATGTTTGTTATTCTAGCACTTAGGAGATAACTTACTGGGGTAAGAGGCCTGCCAATGATCAAGCTCATCCTGGGTTAAAAACTGAGACTCTATTTTAAAAAAACACAACAACATACAAACCAAATCAACCAAACAAATACTCAAAACCAAAAGGCGATAGGAAACTGTATTGTCACATCATGTTGGCTGATCAGTGGTTTCAATTTCTTGTTTTCCAATGAGTTTGCTCATTCCTAGCTAGTATACGCTCCTGTTCCAACTCTTATCTGCCAAAATCACTCAGATTAACTTAAAAAAAAAAAGTACTATAGCAGGGGCTAGAGAGATGGCTCAGAAGTTAAGATCACTTCAATTTAAGAACAGAAGATGTGGGTTGGGTCCATAGCACTCAAATGATGACCCACCACCATTTGTAAGTCCAGTTCTAGACCATCCAGTGCTCCCTTCTGACCTCTGTAGCCATGCATACACACAGTGCCTACAAAATATTATGCACTCATATGGAATAAACAAAATAAAATACAGCAAGTCATATGAAAATTTGCTTACTTTGTGTATGATTATATATGGCTATGGGAGCTAAGTTTCTGATCACAATGACTCTGTGAGATATGACTAAGTATTTCTTTTCTTAGTTTTTAGCTGAGGTGAATTCCTCATGTATAATGAGCCATATGGCTAATAGCTCCATGTTCATAGTCATTCCTTCAAAACCATGTTATGGGGGATGCTACATTAATTATGGTCACAAAATTTGCATTAATGTTCTCATCAGGATGCATAGTATAATTGTCCTATTCTTGTGACTATGACTTTCCTATGAGCATGCCAGGATTTGTGCTTCATTTCCTTTTTGGATTCAGCCTTAAAAAGTTAGCAGCTTCTACCAAATTCTCCTGGAAACATGTTTTTGGAATACTGAGTCAATCTATTTTCAGGATATAATATATATTGGACAGGTATAGGTGCTCAAGGCAATAGTTCAAACTGAGCTCAGTATTCTAGTCATTTTCATCAATATCCATGTTTAAAAGTATGGTTAACTGGGTATCACAAACAGTCTACTTTTTAATTTTACTGCTGCTGCTGCTGCTACTATGACTATGACTACCACCACCACCACCACCAACCATGGCCATGACCACAACTACCACTACCACTACTACTACTACTATTGTTGAGATGGTGCCATACTACCTGTCTGTCCTGAAATATACAATATTTCTTCTTCAGCCTACCAAGTACTGGAATTTCCTACAGGCAGATATTAGGCAGTCCATCTTCTACTTGCCTCCTCTGAGTGGTTCCTTATCAATATGTGCAGGATAAAGAAATCACCAAACCAAGCACTGACTAAACACCTGACCTATACTATCTTGGAATATAATAAAGTTGTTTCTTTGATTTAATTATTTTTTTTTAATTATTTAAGATTGTAGTACAATTTCATCATTTCTCCCTTTCCTATCCTCTCTTTAATCCCTCCCTGATATATCTCCAGTTTTTCTTTCAAATTCATGATATGATCTTTCATTAATTACTGTTACATACATACGTGTATTTACATATAAATTCTTAAATTCCACCTGCTTTGTTTTAATCACAAAATTTTGTGGTAATTTCTTACACATCAGGCTCCATTGAACATAACACCTATACATTCTCTTATTTAAAGTACATCTTGTATATATATACTCAGGAATTGCCAACCCTTTTATTATATCTCCCAGCCATTTTCTGCTTCAAATGATTAATAGCTTCTCAAATCACTTAAGAAATAATAGCTGGTTAGTGTTAAGAATGATCATTTAAGAACATACAATTCATAACTATATTAAATAGAGTAAAATTAAAGAAGTAAAAAAATTGGTAGAATTTCCTTAGATAATTGTATGAGTTATAAATTTTACTTCTTTCTTTGAGAATTTTATGAAAATATGCAGTATATTTTGATCATAAGATATGCTTTCTTAAACATTGCTTTCCTATTTAGCTTATTTAATAGAATAATACTAGTAAGTAAGTTATCATGTAGAGCCTATGGTTTATCTAATCAGATTCTAGGTCTTGCCTTATGATCAGTGCCATATATGGACTCAACTGTGGAGCAGGCTTTAATCCAATAAGAGGCTAGATGGTTATTATCATGACTTTTGTGCCATGATAGGCATGTTTTGCATGTTTTGCCAGGCTGGTTGCTGTTTTAGTTCACAGGGTTCACAACTGGGTAACTTATTAGTTTTCTCTTCCAGTAGCATTCACAGCACCCTTTAGCACTATGAAATTTAGCCACTAGGGATGGCATACCCAGTATTAGGTTGATTTATGCATGATTGGGAACTCACATATGTGTTGCTTTCAACAATAGTGTCTTACCATCAAGTTCTTTAGGGCAATCAAGAACAATGGCAATATATTGTAATGTTAGAGGTCTAAGGGATCTTACTGGCCAACAATTCCAAAAGAGGTAATCCTTTACTTGCACTGGAGTTTTTATTTGTTAGCCTGTGGTGCTCTTATTGCCCCATTCTAAAGAAACTCCCTTTAAACTCTTTTAAATATATATTAACATATATATTTAGAAAGCAACTATATTAGTAAGTTTTCATATGACTTTTGTGAGATATCTTAGTATTATCTATTTCCTCTTTGACCATCTTCTATCCTCCACTTCATTTATCCCTCCCTACTTATACCACTGAGTTCCATCTCCTTTCCCTTGAAATACATCACCTCGAGGTTCCTTACTAATTTTTTGAACTCTATATTTATTCCAAAATGCAACATATGTATCTGAAAGGATGAATAATAACCTGTTACATAAAGTGACTACATTTTCATTATTCATCCATTAGATGATGGTCATCTAGGCTATTTTTATCACTTGGCTGTTATGAAAGAACAACAATGAAGACTGATGATCAGATACCTCTATAGGAAGATACCAAGTCTGTTTGCTAGATGTCCAAGAGTGGTATAGGTGGATCATGTGGTACATCTATTTCTAGCTTTTAAAAGGATCCTCCATGCTTATTTCCATAGTGGCTGCAGCAGTTTTCACTCCCACCAGCTGCAAATAACTGTTCTCATTCCCTACTCTGCCCAGCTTCTGTCATTTTTAAAAATCATATTCATTCTACATGGTGTAAGATGAAATCTTAAAGTAGTTTAAATATCTATTTCCCTCAAGGAAAGGATCTTGAACTTGAAAAAAATATTTTTTGGCCATTCATATGTATCTTTTGAGAACTTTCTGTTTAGTTTCATGCCCTATTCTTAGGTTTTTTTTTTTTTTCAAAATTGATATAGTACTAGGTGAATGCTAATGATATATTGTTATACCAAAAATTAGTGGATTTTTTTCATCTCATTACTTTTGCAATAGATGTTGATTAAAATAGAAACCCACAATTGGTCAAAGGTGCAGAGAGTAAGAGACTTTAGAATGCTCACCTCTAAGCAGGACATCTATACCACATTCCCTCCTCCTAGGTCTTAGGGATAATTGAGAAAAAACAGATAGCAAAATTCATAAGAATGAAAGGGGGCAGGTATGTAAGAAAGCAGTATTTTCCAGAGAGCAGTGCTGTTGTACATAGGAATGCCTAGAGTTGAGTCAGCATGCCTAAAAAGAGAAAAAGTTTAAGGCAGACAAAAATCCCAGCACGTGTTTCACCCCAGCCAATGAATATTGATATTGGTAATTGATAGATGATAGGAATGGAAGAGTCAGTGTTTTTTTTTTTTCTCTTTATGTGTGTGTCCTCTTACGGGTTGACTATAATCCCATAGGCCACATATCCAAAAGTATACGACCAATACCAAGTGTACTTGATGACTAAACAAAAACAAACAAATAAGCAAGCAAGCAAACAAAAGCAGAGGATAAAAACTAAGTAACTAAGAGGATGGGGGAATAGATCTGTGAACAGTGAGGGAAGGTGGGTAATATCATCAAAATACATTATATAAAATTCTCAACAAGCTAATAAAATACAAAAAAAAATAGTGTTGTTTCTTTAAGATTTTCTCCTTAAAAGAGTTGTCAAGTGCCCAACCATAGGCTTGTCCAACTTGAGGCCTATGCCTTGAAAGGAGCCATGTCTGACTCTGCTCAGAAGTCTAGAGACCTAGGATAGAACCAAACATAATTGGGGGAAAAAATCAATGTAATGATTCCTTTTAAAAAACGTATTTTTTTATTGGATATTCTACTTATTTACATTTCAGATGTTATCCCCTTTCCCCATTTCCCCTGCCCCAGGAACTCCCTATCCTGTCCCCCCTCCTGCTACTTCTATGAGGGTGTGCCCCTACCCATCCACCCACTCTCCCTCCCCATCCTTAAATTCCCACCTTAAATCCCCCACACTGGGGCATCAGTCCTTCACAGGATCAAGGACCTCCTTCCTAATGATATTCTGTTATACTCAGATAGGTGTGTCTCGCCCAATTATCATCAGAGGGGCACTATCCTACAACTGATGGTAGCAAATGCAGAGACTCATTTGCTACCAAACACTAGGTGGAGCCAGGGGAACCCCACAAGAATGTGCATAATTTTTGGTGCCAGACATGTCATCGAGGACACCAGAAGAACAAAGTTCAGAGAATTAACTCAGCAGGGCTCATAGGGGCTCAAAGAGATTGAAGCAACAATAAAAAACAAACAAACAAAAAACAAAAAAACAAACAAACCTGTATGGGTCTGAACTAGATCCTCAGCATATGTTATGGATGTATAGTTTAGTGTTCTTGTGAGAATCCCAATAATGGGAGTTGGAGAAGTCTCTGACTCTTGCCTAGGTTTGGGACCCTTTTCTTCCTACTGAGCTACTTTGTCTCGATGTGAGAGTTTCTGCCTTAGTCGTACTGTAATTTGTTAAGGCAAGTTTGGTTGATATTCCTGGGAGGCCTGCTCTTTTCTCAAGAGAAACAGAGAAGTGATCAGGGGAGAAGGAAGGTGGTGGTAGGGGACTGGGGGCGGGGTGGAGGGAAGAGAAACTGCAGTTGGGATGTTATATATGAGTAAAGATAAAACAGTAATCAAATACTGGGGACCAATTCAAAATACATAGCTCTATGAAGCCAGCACACAGACTCCTGAACTTATACTTAAAGGAAAGGAGACTCGCTAAAAGGTTGAGAAAACCAAACAAAACAATAACAGCTTCTGGTTTTGGTTTGTTTGTTTGTTTGTTTGGTTGGTTTTTAGTATGTTTGTTTGTTTTTAAAGGAAATTATGGCCCATACATTTCTATTCATTTTTCCTTTGTGATCTTCTTACAGCACAGTGAATACAAAATAGTTAATTCTCTCCTAAATAAACACCGCCATTATTAGAAGGAAAACATAATGGTTAATTTACATAGAGAAAATAACCACTTGGCTCCAGCAAGATGGAGTACTCCTACTGGGGGGAAGGAAAGAGTCCTTACCTATTTTAGTTGTCCTTTCTTAGGACTTAAGAGAAGTGTCAGGATTTGATGGGTATTGATGGATAGGCTATCCAGACATATTTGGAATGAGACCCATGAATTTTGTAAGAACAATCATTGAGTGCTATAAGCACATTTTATACATTATCAGCCTTGTGTTCCAACCAGTGTGCAAAAGCCACTGAGTTAACTAATATAATAACCTTTGTGCTACTTGGAAGGCAAATAGAGATGGTTCTAATTTTGTTAGTTTGACCTGGAAAAGCTATATCTACAAAAGAATTGCTATATTTATTTGCTATATTTATATACAGCTATATTTATACACTGATCTCTTCTCTGAGAAGGCTGATAGGGTTTGCACAACAAGCACCACTGAGATTTGCAGCAGCTCGGCAGTGCTCAGAATGCATGGCATAGTTCAGACTTGCTTTCAAAGCTAAATATGATAGTGGATACCTATCATCTTAATACTGGAGGGACAGAGGCCAGAGAGTTCAGGGCCAGCTCAACTACGTAGTGAAAACCTGCCTCAAAACCCAATCAAACCAAATAAAAAGATACCCCAGCCCGAACAGGCTTTTCTTTCCTTAGGTTCATAGAATTAAAAGATATTTTTAATGCATCATGGAGCATGAAATATACCTTGTGCTGTTGGTGGAGACAGTAGATATTTTTATAATAAAAACCTTAGCTTTGAATATGGTTGCAATTATAATTACATGTGTTAAAATTGCACACTATGTAGGACATATGAACCCAATATTTAAGTCAGGCAACATCTATGTTTTGGGAGTTAAAATGTGGTATAATTTTCATTTCACATTTAATGAGGCATGTTTAGAGTGGTTTCTCTTAAATGCAGATAATTGTCATATTTACTTTTAAAGTATAGTTTCTTATATGCATACATTGTTAAATATGGAAGAGCATTTCTAGAAATATCTTCAAGAAACTGAACTCTGTTTTTATTATAAGTGGCTCACATATGTCTTTTCTTCCACACTTAGGTTCAATTTTATTAAAAGTCTTTATTATCACGAAAGTAGAATGTCTTTTCTTGGTTTAAATCTGAAAAAAATGTTTCCTAATATCATGCAGAAAGTAATTTAAAATGCTCCTGTCTTTCTTAAAGAAAGGAATCAGATCTTTTGCAGCAGGATTTAAGCACTATCTAAACCAAGAGCTTCTTCATAGGATCGGATCTTGAGAAATGGCCATACAGCTATTTCTTTCTTACACGAAGAAGCCCAAGCAAGCATGAGTCTTGTAAGGAAGCCACAGCTTTAATACAGGGCCTGCTGCTGTTATAGCCCTTCTGTGGAAATAACTGCATCCCACATAAAGTGAGACTATAGAGAGCTTTGTTTCTTTCTGATCTTTGAATTTAGAAAGATAGAAGAAACAAATAAGAGAAGAGAGGGAGAATTAGTGATAGAGGAAGCAAGAGTAAAGAAGACTTTCTTATAGAAACCATGTTGGAAATGATCATTAAATCAGAACTTAAAGGAGCCCAAGATAGAATATGTCAAACTTTCAGATGTTTATCATGGAAAATTTTACTCCAAACCACCCTGAAAAAAAATCACTGAGGATTCAACCTATGCATAGATACAACGTTTAAAAGAAGACAGACACACAGCAATGTTTATAGTTATTTTATTTAATACTTGAGAAATCCTAACATGGGTCAGACAGTGAAATTTTAAAATCATAGCATGAGAATGTGTATCTCTTCAGCCTCAAACTCATAATAGTGAGTCTTTTTTGTCTTTGTTTTGCCCTCAAACATAGGAAGGAACTACAGTGTAAACAGGCAGCCCAGGAACCTGCTGGTATCTTAGTCATGTCTGCAACAGAAACAACTGCCTTATGAGATGTAAAAAGTGATTAGAGAGTCAGGAGGGTTCTTCTACTTTAAGGTACAGAGACTCAAGTAACAAATCTACTTTCCCTTCCACTTGGTCATCTTTGTGCATAGTTATTTCCCATGCAAAGGAAGAATTATGATGTCAAGAGATCTAAACATTAAGGGATAAATGGGATGTTTTTCTTGTTTTGACATCTTATCGAATTTAAAATAACTACAAAATACCAGTTGTCCTTCCTGCTGTAACAGATGGAAGGAACCTGGCACCTCATCCTTAATGTGTTTCCAAGAAAGGGACTCATCATCATGTTCATCAGGAAGAAGGAAAGGAACTTAAAGAGCAATGAAACCTCAAACCTCTTCCCTTAAGTAAGAGCCATACTTAAAAATATCACAAGTCTGCTCAATGTAATTGTCTTCAATCATATGCAATCATGCACTGAATGTATTTCAGTATCTGTCAATAGAGCAGTTATTAATACAGGGACTGAATTTTCATTGCATCAAACTTTAATTTTATTAAATTTCAATAATTGTGTGTGTGTCTAATATATTGAACAGTGTGTCCTTGAAGCACTGGAATTTGTCATGCCAGATACTAAGGAATGTAAACAATTCTCTTACAATTTTTGTGATTGATTTAATGGCAATTTATCTGCCTCCTAATGTTTCCAGGAATCTGGTCCTATAATAATCAAGCAAAAAGGTCCTATTCCATTAAAAAATGCATTATACATTTAGTGGGACATGGAAGAGTTATGGCCACAGTCCCTTGCTTTGCAGTTTGTCCTGTATCACATTATTCTGGATGGGAATCTAGTTGTATGTTCTGTGACTTCTTCTATCAGCTTCTGACAGCTCAAAATAAAGCCTATTCATAAATGGCTAATTAGTAACTTTAAATCTGTTGAGAAAAATTAAACTGGATGAATTGATATGTGGTTGGGGAGGTTCTGCTAGTCAATATACAAATGACACCAGAGCAACACAATACAATTTGTTTCCTTATAGAAGAATCTGGGCAGCCTAATGGCCCCATGAAAACTGAAATTATGAGGAAGAACAACTCCATAAAAACCAGGAATCCAGCAGCAGTAGCTGAATGAGTACGGTACAACCTTGAAGAGTTAGCTCAGTAAGATAGCTCAGATTTAGTTTCCAATGGTCACTGTTTTTCAGTGTTACTGAGATCTATAGTTCTCTCAATGATACCTTGTCTTTTTTATATGTTAGTCTGAGAAAGTTTAAAAATGGTATTGTAGCAGCCCGTTCTGCCCCACGTTTGGGGGCCACTTTGTCCTGGCCCAAGCTGCTGCTCCGGTCTGTGGGTCAAGGTCTAGCAAGAGAGAAAGAGTGAGGATGGAAGGGCAAGAGATGCAAAGAATGGAGACAAGACAGAGAGTCTGTTCAAGTCCCCTTTATTGAAAGGAAATCATGGGTATATATAAGCATAAGCAGGGGAATGCAGCTGAAGACACTTTACCACATGCGCCTTGCAGCTGGGGGCATTAAACAACAAAACAAGATATGGGAGAAAAACAAGATGTTTATCAGAATGTGCTCACTGTTGTAGGCTGTTGAAAACAAGTCTCTTGTCAGGGTATATGGCCTGAGATGGCTGCAAAAGATGATAGCAGCTTTCTGCTAGGACTTGGCTCCCAACACTGTATAGTATAGATATAATAAACAAGTGTATAATTGAACCCCTCCCAACTCTTCATTCAAGAATAAATTTAAGACTAAATAGGCTTTAGAGTTGATGACATCAGAGGTCATTCTTAAAGTAAGAATAAGATATATGCTGTCTTACATGTCTGCTCCTTAGTCTTGTAATGGAAATGTCACTGACTCTAGGATCTGAACTGTGTGTGTGCCATATTGATGCCTCAGTTAATGATGGGGATATATTCTTGGAAAGGCATCACTAACCACAGAGTGCACTTACACAGAACTAAAAGTCTAGGTCACTTGGTATGTGCCTTTTGGTGCAATCAAGAAACCAATTAAACATAGGATGCATGAAGCTAGTCTGTCATTATGGCATACTGTACCACAGCAAACTTATAAGTTAAGAGTGATCTCTAAAATAATGATTAAATAAGCTTTCCAGAAATGTAATGCCATAGAAGTGTTAGGTGTGTGTGTGTGTGTGTGTGTGTGTGTGTGCATACACACACAAGTTTAATGGAGATCCCCTACAGTGGGGGAATGATGTCTCAACTTGACACCTTGTGTTAGTAAATAAAACTCCAGTATCAGGAATGGGTTATCTCTTTTGGAGTCTTGGCCAATAGGGTACCATAGACTGCAAGCATTATAGTCTACTGCTAATAGTTTTGGTTACCCTATAGATCTTCCTTGTAGACTGTTTGCTGAAAATACCATTTCTGTGATGTAAAATCAACCTGAGTAGTGATGGTTCAACATACAGAGGAAAAGGAAATTATTACAACCAGTTTTCAATTGTGTTCACTTCTTATATATTTCACGATCCTTAATTAACATGAATTTGTATTATATATGTGTTACATATATAATTTTAGACACCATGGATTTGTCTGATGAAAAAACTCTTGTTGTATAGCCCAGGCTGGCGTTGACCTTGAGAATCATGAGACTCAGCCTCACACAATCTTCACCACTGGGATAACAGACCTGTACTCAGTGTTGTGCTTTTTGAGTAAAATACATATAATCTGTGAGTTAAAATATCATTGAATTGAATGGCTAAGCTAGTATTAGGTACTGTAACACATTACAAATGAAGAACATCCATACATACGGAGGCTTGTTGTGGATCAGGGAAGGGGCATCATTTAAAAAATTCGAAGCAACAAAAACATTTCTTTTCTACTTCACAATATATTATTTATTAATATGAAGCTAGGGTTTTCTTCCATACTAGAACATTCTCCAAAATGGAAGCAGTCTAACATTAGGTCAGGTTCACTGGGGTTTTATGTTACCACCAAGCTGAGCTTCTCTGGGCTTCCTGGAGGAATTAGACTAGCCAAAGGTAGAAGTTCAGTGCGGCTGATCCTCAGGGATATTTGCTTTATCTTCCATACTCCTGTGTTAATGTTGGCTGCTTGGATTTACAGCTCATGCCATAGCCATCATCCTTAGATGAAGAATTCCAGTGTGTGACCACATTATGGCTCTAAAGTAAAGTTTCTAACAGGCCATATATTGAAGATGTGGTCATCAGATGAAGGCTGCATTGAGAGGTGGTGGATCTTTTACAGGTAGGGCCTAGGGCAAGTGAGTTCAGTCATTTGGGAAAGGATATGCACTCAAAGGTGTTCTCAATACTCTAAGTCACCCATGACCCCTTTGTTTTCCTGCTGCAATGAAGTTAACAAACCTCCTATGTAAGTTCCCACCATAAATTACTGTGCTATCAACATGATGGGACCAACTGATCTTGGGATGAACCTCTGAAACTGTAACCAAAATAAGACTTTCTCACTTAGAAGTTGATTGATTTTGGTACTCTGTTACAAAAGTAGAAAGGTAGCCACAGACTTGAAATTATATACTAGTTCTCACTTGCAGATAGATAAAATCCTAAACTATTTCAATATAAGTTAATTTTTACCAATAAGTTTTAAATATATGGCTTCTTAAATTTTATGAAGTGTATAACAGAGTCCCTTCACCCTCCCCCTTTCTCATCTTTTCTATTAGTTCTCTGTGTTCCCTAGAATGTTTTACTTCTAATTTTATATATACATACACATAGATATTCATATCTTATTCACATACACATGTAAATGCACATACATATACATACTTAGAGACCTTACGATAGCTATCATGCAATGGTACAACTGGGTAGAGCTCTGCTGAGAAGTATTATTACGCTTTTTATTTCAAAGAACTGAGTGATTGTTATCTAATCTCAGTATTACTTCTGATTTTTTTTTCTCATGGAAATCACAGAGATTTTTATATTTTGGACAATATAGTGGCTTTCGTGAACCATTTTTTTACACCTACAATTAGTTAACATTATAGTGGTTTTTATGGCTATATCTAGGTCTTATTACTAAATGTATTAATAAATAAATGTTATTTTATACCACAGTTTTTCCAGTGTTGCATCATCAGGTTGCTACACCATGCAATGAAGGTTAAGACTCTGCTCCGGCCTCATTTTTTCTTGACACTCTATGTTCACTTTATACTTCTACTAAAGTTGCTATTACAAGATGCTTATCCACCCTCAAAGAACTCTTGTTAACTCATGACATATTATTATGATCTCTGTGGAGATTTGAATAAAAATAAAAATTTCATGTTTAAGGCGAGCTTGATCTACAGAGCAAGTTCTAGGGCAGTCAGTCTTAGGCAGTGAAGGAAACCACTGAAGACAGAAAGCTGCTGAAAATACATTTGAAAGAAGGCTCATGTTCCAGCCTTTGCAAGCAGCAGTATTTAGCAGCTTTGGCTATATGGTTCTGGCTCTAGAGTCAAGGATAGAAGAAAGGGGTTATGGAATCTCCCTTGGTTTCTAAAGAAAGGCAATGCTAAGGCATGTGGCAGGGGTGTCCCTGCATGGAGGACTAGAGAGGTCATTGTGTGAAACTGGGAAGAGATTGCATGTGTCTCAGAAGAGACTTTGAAGTTTGGATTTCTAAATAGTACTGATACAGTGATAAATTATGGGAAGTTCAGAAGTTGGACTAAATACATTTTGCATTATGATATAGCTACCAGCCTATGAAGTCCAGGGAGTAGAATGTGATGTTTGAATGAAATTGGGCTCTATAGGCTCATAGGGAGTGGCATTATTAGGAGATGTGGCTTTGTTGAAGGAAGTGTGTCATGGGGGAGTAGGCTATGTGGTCTCACAACCTCAAGCCTGGCTCAGTGTCACTCTCTCTTCCTGCTGCCTGTCTATCTGATGTAGAACCCTTAGTTCCTTCTCCATTACCATGTCCGTCTGTGTGCTACCATGCTTCTCACCATGATGATCATGGGCTAAGCCTCTGAACCTGTAAGCTAGCCTCAATTAAAAGTTTTTTGTTTTTTTTTTTTTTTTATAACAGTTGAGATGGTCGTGGTGTTTGTTCACAGCAATAGAATACTTAAACAATCTTACAGCTCTTCAGTTGGCATGATATCTCTTGGTAAAATGCACCTGTTGGAACTCTTTTGGAACACAAGCTGAAAGTGGCTTTAGCTATTATTTCTGAGCATATTTTGACTATATTTCTGTGCTGTTAAGATCGTTGACATTTGTCACCTTTGGTATCTAGGCATGTCTTACTTTTGCATATTTGTCTATCTCTAACACTACACTTTATGTCTCTGGCTGACAAGTGTTATTTGGTACATCTTTCAGTTTCTGACATAGTAGTCATTACACTGCATTACTCATTACATTACAGTACTCATTACAAACGTTGAAAGTATTAGGGGGCAGGGTGTATTTTTCTGGGGACTGAAGTGTGTCAGTCCGACATGCATTTCTTCTCAAGGCATTTACTGATTCAGAAGCACAGAGATACAAAAACCAAGAAGCTAAGCACTAAATAGGGATAAAAAAAACCTGCAACCCCAACTGAGAGTTCACTGACTTTATTGGACTTAAAAGGAAAAATGGATATCAAGATACAAAAATCTGGGATCCAAAGTTCTGGAGAAATTGAAAGCAAGTCAGGTTTTCTAATTCATTGGGAATCATACACACATAACCCATACGTTTCTCTTTGGAGGTTAAAGAAAGAGATGGTTACCATCTTGTGCATGGCTCCTCACTCACTGGGATGACAGCATGTTATATATGGCATGATTATGGATCAAGTGAGGATTTCTACAGTGTTCAAGTCCAAGAGGTGGCCTTATGGATGCTGTGAAAGAAGCTACATCCTTAGCATTTCCCCCAACTCCATCCTGGACATTAGGGTGATAGTGTTTAAAACAGTGCTGAAGTACGTTGCTCCCTCAATATATTGGGGAACTAATAATTGGCCTGATACTCCTTTGTATAGGTACTTAGGTAATTCTATACTGTTTGTTAGAAACTTCCAGAGGCTATTGCACAAACCTACTGAGGAATGCTGTTCAAATATTCACACAAGCTGCCTACAATTTTTATTTAACTAAAAATATCTCATGCTGCAATTTAGTCTCCTGCCTCTGGTTCTGTTCTCAGAAGAAATGGAAGGAAACACACACACACACATGTCCCCCAGTCTGTGAATAATTATACTTTTAGTTAGAGTCAGACTCAATTAGTCATTTCTTGGAAATGAATTTCCTATATAACTCATTTGTTCTGAACATGATCATTGTTTCTCAGAAATTTCAAAATGTGAAGCTGCCTATGTTTGAATATAAGTGTAGAATCTGTTTTTTTTTTTAATTTTTATTTTTAATTTTTTTTCAGCAAATCAAAAAAATTTAAAAAGCATTCAAACAGAATAAAATGAAAAGAAACAAACAAGCTAAATACCAAGGGTCAGATATACTTATACAAGAATTCTATAGAGCCTTCAAACAAGCAATACTTTTTGAGTTATGTTTAAAAAAATTCAGAACCACAATAAGCTTCTTCACAAAGCAAATAATATTGAAATAGTGAAATCAAGTGTAAACCCAACAAAAATATATAAATTATAGTCCAGTATCCCTCATGAGTATACATACAAAAATTCTCAATGAAGTAGTTGCAAACTGAATACAAGAGATAAAAAAATAATATTCCATGAATAACTGAATAGCTGTTTTTTTTTTTGTTTTTTTGTTTTTTTTTTTTTTTTTGTTTGTTTGTTTAGAAGACCATACTCCATATACAGGCTGCATGTTTTGGGATAGCCCCCACTCCAGATGTTTGAGACCTACATGAAAACCAAGCTGCACATTTACAACATATGTGCAGGGAGGCCTAGGTCCAGCCCATGGAGCTAGATCTGTGTAGACTAGTATGCTCCACGGTTGGTGATTCAGTCTCTGAAGCTCCAAGGGTTCAGGTTCGTTTACTCTGTTGATCTTCCTGTGCAGTTAAGTTCAGCTCCAGAGAGATGTAAATCTTATTCCCTTGATAATGGAGACCTGGGAGACCTCTGAGACCCGGGAGACCTACTCTCTGCCTCTTTCTTTCTCCAGCTTTTCTTCCTTTTTCTCTTTATAGTCATGACCAGTCTGAGATAAGAAACTGTGATCAACACCATTTCTCATTGTTTTCCTGGGTACATTGCTAAGATGGCTAGTTCCTTGGGGCTAGTTGAGGTCAGATCAGTGAAATATTTTCCTTGGTTCTCTTTTTCCCTGGCTTTGGAGAAACCCTAAAATAGAGTGTGCCTGTGTCCCTGACAGAGGAAGGCTGCCAGAGATAGTCATTCCTGTCACACTGCAGCAGGAATAGAAAACACACCTTCCTTGTGTTGAACCACTGGGGACTCAGTGTTTGCTGCAGAAATCATGCACTTGTGTTTGTAAGGAGGCTGGCTCAGCTGCAGGCTATGTAGAGCATTTTGATGTTCAGAAAGTGACTGCCTGCAGGGTACAGTTCTGTCACTTAGACTACTGATCTAACTATGACTGTAAAAGTCCCCAAATTTCTGCTTCCTGAATGAATGCATGCAAGGCTGATGAACTGGAATTCCTGCATTGTGTTAAATTGATATAGTGGTTTAAATGAGAGTTACCCATAGGCTTATCTATTTGAACACTTGTTTCCCAGTTGGTGGTGCTGTTTGGGAGGTTTAGAGGATGTGACCTTGCTCGAGAAAGTACCTTACCAACCTTCAGTCTCTGAGAGTTTAAAGCCTCACCTTATTGCCAGTTTGTTTTCTTTGCTTCCTGATTTTATCTGAAGATGTGATCTCTGAGCTTCCTGACAACTTGTTAATTTTTCTTCCATTATGGACTCTTAGCACTTTGGACTCTTTTAGAATTATGAGCCATATTTAACTCCTCCTACAAGTTGCCTTGGCATGGCGTCTTCTTTTCACATCAACAGAAAAGTAACTAATATGGTCAAAATGGTTAAAAATATATACACATAGAAAGCTTAAAACTATATGTGAAAATGGAACAATATCCAGCTATTTAAAGGAATGCAATATTATTTGCAAGTAGAAACAAAAGAAAGTCCTTGCATTAAAGGGAATGAGTAACACATAGAAAGACAAACCCTGTAGGCCTCACTAAGGGAATACAAGAAGCTGATTTCACAAAGGCTGAATGGAGTGGTTACTGCCATGAGATAGCAAAATTAGTGAGGACTGTAGGATGGGTAAGTTGATTGGTGGTTATCATATTATAGATAAAACATAGTATCGTGCAGTCAAAGACTCCATGAATGTGGCAGTGATCACAGTTCTCAACTATATTTGTCAGAAAACTTAAAGTATATTGAATATTTTTCCACTGAGAATTTGGAAGTTCTGTTTTATAGTGATATTCCCCACTCCGATTATACAAGGTTGTTAGATATAGAAATAAAGAAACAAAAGGCTACAAAAAGAATAGCATCCTATGCTAAGGACCATGTAGAAAGGAACCAACCAAACTTTTCTAGCAAGGTGTTCATTTCATCAACCCTTGCTTTTCCTGTGTGCACATGTTCTCTGCTAATCCAGTACTTTGACTGTTTCTTTCTCCCACAGATGCTAACGATGCCTTTCAAATGGCTCCTGTTGCTTTTTAGTAATATGTTCTCTTCTTTACTTTCAGAAAAACATGACTTTTATAATTACATACCAGTAGTAGCATCACTTTCGGGCCAAAGCAGGAAAAGCACAAGTCTGAGGCCAAGCTGAGTTACATAAGCAAGTTTTAGGCCATGCTGGGGGCATACAATGCATGTAAGGTTAGTGGGAACCACATATTGAGACCCATCTCAAAATCAAAACAAACCCCACCAAAGATTAGTGGCCACATTGTTTAAACATTCCCACCATGAATCTTTCTTGAACTTTGGCATCCTCTGTGTGTATTTGAGCCTCTGAATGATGGAAGCATCACCCCCTTTCCATAGGTAATTTCCCACAGCCGAAACCCAGCATAAAGGCAGACCTGGTGGTTGGGGTCTTTGGAGGAGTGGGTATGCCTGCCCTGCAGGTGCTTTTCACTCTTGGAGAAGTACAGTTGGTTTAAGATCATCTCCCTCTTGCTTCCTATAGCAATCACTGTTTTCCACTTCCCTGGGTCAGCATATATACCATCTCCGTTCAGTCCATATTTTTTGAGGATAGCCAATTCCAATTTCCCAAATCCTAATCTTTCCTTGACTTCACTTATCTCTAACTTCTTAAATATAATAAAAGCTTTTTAGCACACAGAATGTTTTTATGCACTTTCTAGGTGGGCAAATTGTACAATGTTCAGTTTTGTTTTCTGACAGTGCCATGATGGACCTGTCAATTGTTCCTCACAAATTAGCATAGTATGTTAAAGTCCTAACTCCTAGTTTATCAGTGTGACTATATCTGGAAACAGGTCATTTTATTGGTTAAGATGAGGGGTTTTAGGGTGAGCCTTATCCAAAGAGCTTGTAGTCCTTACAGAAAGGACAATTTGGGAACAGCTACTTGCATACACAATGTGTACACTATAGGATCACTCCCAAGTCAAGACATATCTTGGATTACTAGGAAATCCTAGAAGCTAGGAACAGGGATGCAACAAATTTCCTCTCACAGATCTCAGAAGAAAGCACATCTTGTACTGGCTAATTTTATGTCAACTTGACACAAGCTAGACTCATTTTGGAAGAGAGGACATTAGCTAAGAAAATGTACCCACCAGATTTGCCTTTGGACAAGCCCATAGTACAGTTTCTTGATTGATGATTGATGTAGGAGAGCCTAGTTCAGTGTGAGCAGTACCACCTGGAATGGTAGTCCTGAATGCTATAAGAAAGAAGGTTGATCAAATCACAGAAACAAGCCAATAAACAGCATTCCTTCAGGCTTCTGCATTAGCTCCTGGTTCTAATTCTTGTTGTATTTGAGTTCCTTCCCTGATTTCTCCCAGCAATGAAGTGTGATGTGGAATTGTGGGTGAAATAAATCTTTTCTTCCCAGGTTACTTTTGGTCATGGTGTTCTATCACAGCCATAAAATCCTTTACTAAGACAGACTTGCCGCTCAGACTCAGAACTTAGGAACAATGAAATTTCTATTATAAAATGTCCAGTCTGTGGTCCTTTCTTATGGAAGTCCTAGCAGACTGATAGTCTGGGAACATAAAGAACTAGATATGACTAGACCATGTGAGGATGTCAGTAAGTTATATACATAGCAGTTATAATACAGAGTCTAGAACCTGGCAAGTATTTAATGAATGCTGGGTGTGACTCCTGTTGTTGCTGCTGCTATTGAGCACATCCTGAATACATCATCTTGGTGTAGGCATACAGCACCATTCTGTCTACATTACTTCCAGCCTTGGCCTGGAAGCATTTTATGATAAAACTATTGATTTTAAACCCATCTTCTTTATCATCAGTGAGAAAATGTAATTGATTTTCCAGAATGCTTGCATTTAGCTAAATGATCCTTGAACTTTTTTCTGAATGGATCATAATATCTTAACTTTGTGATTGTCTTTACATTAGTGATGAAAGACTCCTCAGATTCTTCATGAATAGAATGTAGGATGGGATGTATCAATAGGAGACAAGATATAACAAAGAAAATCATGTGAGCTACTTTCTGCACTTTGTCAAATCCAGTATATTGTTGTCTCTGTCCCTTGGAGGTGGGCCACATAAAGACCTTGATGCCTATTCTCTTGGTCATGGGGTATCCAGTGGACTAGGGTGATGAAAGTCTTTGGGAGACAATTGAGCTAAGATATCAACAATTGGGCATTTTCTCCCCTTTCTCCTTTTACTTTTGTATTGTCACTCTTGGTCCTCCTTGGCCCAGTAAAATAAAAGCTTCCCACTGCTGCTAGGCTCTTGGGAACTAACAGTCTTTACTTTTACTCTTTTCTTTGTCCATATCATTTGTACCTGGTACTGTAACTCAGCCAACTACCCATGGCTAGGAAAGTCCTGGATATGAAAGGAAAACATACAACTGTTAATTTCTTAATCCAATATAATTCCTAATTGGATTCTAAATATCTGTCTTTATACCCAAGGATATGAAGAGCTTGTGATATATCTTGTTGCTGCAGTTTCCTTATTTGAGTCATCCAGGTTGGTTTCTTACCTAAACCTTGATCACATATTCTTGAAGGAAAATATCTCTAAAGGATGTGGAGGGGGATAAACAGCACTAATGTTGGATGTTTGAAGTGATCATATTATTTTATATTTACCTAATTTACATTATGTATACACACACAAACACACACATATACACACACACATGTATATATTTTAAAGTGAGGTTTTATCACTTGGGGTGATAATGTTTCTTCTATAAACTACCTAACAAAACCCCAGTACCATATATAAGAAATTTCTGTTTGAATATTTGTTCAGGAAAGTCCTGGTATGGGAACTCAATATCAGTTTAGAGCCTTCCTTCATCTAGGTCCCAATTGTGAAGTGGGTGGCAACCCACACACCCTAATCTAACACTCCAGGTTCCTTTTCATCCAAGTACTTACTGTATGTCAATATGAGTATTTGTCTCTCTGGCCACTCCATATATGTACACACACACACACACACACACACACACACACACACACACCACACACACACACGTATTATAGCCTGATCAAAAGTCAAAATATTCTCAAAACAATGCAAGCTATTGCTTATGCTTGGTTGCCTTTCAGGGTTGAACGTAAGTTCCCATTGCTAAAGACACCACACAAGGTGGACACAAGCCTCAGAAGATTTGAACTAGGTGTGATCTGAAGGACTCACTGAGGCCTAGCTTTCATAGTATCAGAAGGTGCTGTGCATGCTGCTAAGGGAGGAAAACAATCAACAAACCGATAGTCCTGTTATACCTCTCCAAATTATTGACCAGAATAGCAAGATATCAGTTAAGTTGCAATAGTAGAACTTATTTCTGGTGTTAATAAACAGCTGTATAATTGGACATAAGATTTTCTCAATAGACAGGAATTATACCTGGTACTGTAACCCAGCCAACTCCCCCTGACTAGTAATGTCATAGATCCCAGAGGAATACCTCTAATCTACAGATGAGTGTAACTTTCACCCTCATCAATGAAGCTTCTTTTTGCAGGAGATATAGGTCATTACAGACAGTCACAATTGGTCATACAATGCAGCAGACCACTGGTAACAAAGTGCCCAGAACTAATAATATATATCTATAGCCCAATCCCTCCACTTAAGCCTCAGAGAACACTATAGTAATGGGGCATGGAAAGATTGTAAGAGCTGGGGGACTTAGAAGTCTGGTTGGAGATTGTATCTTCTGTGTAATACAAGGAAGCTATATCTATGCTCAACATTATAGCTTATTAAACAAGACCCAAATAATGACAATACCAGGTGACATGTGAACAAGAATAGGGGAACCCATGGTGCCCCACCTCTGATTGAAGATCTATAGGAAATCAATGATTGCTGAGAGAATTAGTTTTCCAACTAATCAATGAAGCCCCTAAATGGTTAAGCAGGATTAACTTGTATATACAATACAATTCAAATTTATTTATTGAGGATATACTATATACCATATATATTCACACACATTTGTCTCTCTGTCTGTACCGTGTGTGTGTGTGTGTGTGTTGTGTACATATATGGAGCAGCCAGAGAGACAAATTGACATACAGTAAGTACTTGGATGAAAAGGAGCCTGTAGTGTTAGGTTAGGGTGTGTGGGTTGCCACCCACTTCACAATTGGGACCTAGATGAAAGAAGGCTCTAAGCTGATGTTGGGGTTGTCAGGAGTATGTGGATGGAGGATGGGAGAGGATGGTATAAGGATGGTCCTCATATTTACAGACCCAAGGCAAGAGAAGTTAGTGCCTTTTGAGGAGATTGGTAGTCTAAGGTTGCTTGAACACAGTCATACTGGGAGAAACAAGGTACAGAGTGAGGATATAGCTTAGGTTTCTTTCTACTTCCTACTATATTTCTTCTGAGAACTCCATGAAAAGAAATTGCTTTTGGTTAAAAGAGGGAATGTCTTGTTGTAAATAAGTTCTACCTTCTTCTGAGTACTTCCTATATTGAGAGATGACAAGCATTCTCTTTAAACTTGAACACTGCTGTGCAGCTATAGGCTCTAGGAACATAGAGAAGATGCTTGTGTGTCTATGAACCTGGTAACTAACTCTGACTCAGATCATCCCTGGATAGCTGTTCATCTGTCTGGGCAAGTATAGGGTGCTTTACACTGGGTTTCTTTCCTAGGTAGTATGTGCTTGTATGCACTGTAGTGACCTCTCACTTGTCACCTGAATGATATTTCTCACTGTTCTGAGCAGTAAAAGCTTACTAACCTTGTTACAGGATAAGGTTCGATCAATACATTTCCACATTTCAAGCTTGAACTTCTATGGTCCAGTGTCCCAGCTAGATCCATTTTCAACGTGCCGCAGTGTAGGGTCATCTGAGGGAGTCTCAATTGAGAATATTTCCTGGCTCAGATTGACTTGTGCCCATGTTTGTGAAGGAGTTCTTCATTGATAATTGACTGGGAAGGCCCCGACAATTGTACGCATTGCTATCCTACACCTGTGGGTATAGGCTGGGAACCTGTAAGCAATCTAGTTAGCAGTGTTCCTCCATGGTCACTGCTTTAGTTCTACCCTTACTACCTCTGTGATAGATTATGACCTGAAAATATAAGTCAAATAAACTCTTTCTTCTCCTGTAGTGAATGAATAAGAAATGCCCCTAAAAAGCTAAAGTTTTGAGCTCTTAATCCTTAGTTGGCAGTGCTTTGGGGGGAGGTTGTAAAACCTTTGGAATGTGCAGCCTTGCATTAGGAAGTATGTTACTGGAGAAGGGCATTGGGAATTTAAAGTATTGCTCTATTTTCTGTGTGAATGAAAATATGGTCAGCTGGCTCTGCTTCTGTGACTATAACTGCCTGCTGCTGTTGCCTCCACGTCATCATGGGCTCTAACAGACTGCAAACTAAAACAATCCCCTTTTGCCAGAAGTTGCTTCTGATGAGTGTTTTATTCAATCAACAGAAAAGTGAACTAGATCACTCCATTTCCCTATCATCAAAATCACCTCAGGCTTGTTATTGAACATGCTGTTGTATAAAAACAATTTATTTGTCAAAAATATTTTGTATGAATTTTAATTTGCATTTTTCTCGGTAGTTCTACACATTGACAATGATCAGATCTCTTGCAGGACAGCTTCGTTCCTGCAGATAGAGTCCTCTCATTGCAGGTGTAGTGACCTTAAGGTTGACACCCATCATTGCAAGGATGTGTTCTGAATCATTAGGAGTGGCTCCTCAGACTAGCTAGTTCATTTACAACGATGAAGTGGTGTTTAAAGATGTTCCAATGAACCACTGGCTCTCATTACCTTTGCAGCCTATAATTAAGATCTGTAGGTGGAAAGCTCTCCCCTCAGGTACCACTTTACATGTTTCTAAGTCAGGAGATGTCATTGTTCTGAACCCCATCCTCATTGCAGAAACTGGGAAAGTTTCTGTCTGTCACATCCACAAATTGCTTCAGAAAGGCAATGCAGGACAATGTGACATCTTTGGCATCCTTCCGTTTTGTGCCCAGCTTAATTATCTAGTTGGCCAAACACCAATTGCCTGCATATAACGTTACAGTGCAGTTCAATAGCATATAGGCCTTCAATTTATTTCAGATTCTTTTCATTATTTCTTCTTCCTTACCCCTTGTCTTCCTTTGTGTCTATATCTGGCTGCCTAACTCTCTCTTGGCTTCCCTATCTACCCTTCCAACTTCACCAACCCAGTAATTACTCATTTTTTTTTGCTTTCATGCTTCAACTGTTTAATGACTTGGAGCCTGGTATGTAAGTTCTGATAACAAACAGCTTTCCTGCACACTAACTTAAAGAAAGCTATTTTGAAAAATTCAGCTAGATAAATATTAATTTTAAAGTCCCTTTTGATCTTTTAGTACCATAATTGTTTCTTATGGGCTAGAAAGATCTTAGGGGTTAGCGGATAGTTTAGCAGCAATATATCTTGGATTTTTCAGTGAATGTATGTGTAAAATGTTTTGTTTATATTGATAATGAAGATGATCCCATAATCTCATAGGAAATGGCACTATTAGAAGGTGTGGCCTTACTGGACTAGATGTGGCTTTGTTGGAGAAAGTGTATCACTAGGGAGTGGGCATTGAGGTCTCAAATGCTCAAGCCAGGTATAGTATGATATTCATTTCCTGTTGCCTGCAGACCAAAGTGTAGAAACTCATCTCCTTCTTAAGGACCATGTCTGTCTGCATGCTACCAGGCTTCCTGTCATAATAATGGACTAAACCTCAGAACTGTAAACCAACTACAAATAAACGTTCATTTTTATAAGAGTTTCTATGGTCATGGTGTCTTTTCACAGCTATGTGATTGCCAAGCTAGCCTTGGGATAGTAATAGCTTATAGGTGCATTTATATACAGACTCCTTCACCCGAAAATCACCTTGATTGTATATTCCATACCACACCATTTTCACAATAGCCTTTGTCTTGTAAGTAAGCCAAACATTTTATATAGGAAGACTTGTCTCATTTAGATAAGTCAAGAAACTTTGTCGGTATTTCTGCCTCTCATCATATGTAGAGGAACCAGTGTGATAGCCATCACTATTCAGAATGCAGACTGACAGTGGCATAGCATATACAGTACTGCTAACTAGGTTTGTAGTACCTAATGATATTAACTCTTATAATTCTAACAAGGCGATAGATTCAGAGGAAGTTATGGTAAGGGAAAGGAGACCATAGGAAGAAATGTCCTTTAAACATTAAAACATGCATAGAAATCTTAGCAACTGCAACCAAATCATATCTTCTTAAAAATAAAACATCCTAAAATAATTTATCAAATATTGGATAGTCTCTCTGTGGTTAGCTCAATAGCCTAATATTGGTAGAGTTAAAAGATAAATCAATCTGATTTTTTTTGAGCCACTTCCAAATAACTTTGTTAGTATGGATCTTGACAACTTTTTGTTATTAAATTATTAAATATCATTAAGATTCATAAATTCAATAATAAAACTTATTTATATGAAAAGAGACAACTAGAAGCATATGCTAAAGTCAGGACCTTTTACATTCTTTGTAAACCAAAATTATTGCTCACATCATTAGAGATCAATACTTATTTTCTCTCAAAATGGCTCCATGATTCTGTCTGTAATTTAAAGTACTTTATTTATATTTTGATTTTTATTATTTGAAAATAAATTCAAATATATTTTGTCATGTTCTTCCCTCCTCTAAGACCTTCCAGATCCTCTCCCTTTCCTACTCACTCAAATTTACATTCTTTCTAAATCAAAAAAAAGCAACACCAACAAAACAAAACAAAGAAACTTAACAAAATCCAAAGCAACAACAAAACCAGGAAAATAAAACAAAATCAAAACCAAATAAATAAACACCACACCAAACTATTGCCAAATAAAAGCACACAGAACAAATGTGGAGTCCATTATATGTTGGTCAACTACTTCTGAACATGATGCTTATCCTGGAGGGGTTTACATTTGTGGTGTGTATGTGTGTGTATCTATGAATGTTTTCATTTGATCTTTGATTTTAAGAAAAGGTCATGTTTCTAAAAGATTGACAAGTGATCAACTCTTAATTGTGCTTGTGTGCAAGAAGGGCTGCTGATTCTTTCCTGGGAATACCGAACCTACCTTTCTCTACAGTATCATGTCTAAGTTCATGCATACATGTACCAGAGGTCATTATTGTGCCATGCCTCTACCTGGTTCTCTGTGTTTTGTGATTTGAGTAAATAAATCAATATCAGGAAAATGAAGGTAGTGGCTTTTTTGTTTATTCAGACAAGTAAGCGATTTATGGGAGAAGACTAAAACTGAAAAGGTAAATAAACTTCTTTTGGTTATGGTTCAAAGGTGAACTATTCTCCATACTCTCATCTATTTGAGCATTTGGTTTCACACTGGAGCTGTTTGAGACGTCTGTTGGAATCGTTACGAGGTGTGACTTATGACCTGGCTTGAAAACATGGGTTCTTAGAAGATAAGCATTCTGGGTCATTGGAAAATTATCCTTGTGACTGAGCTCTCAGTCTTGATGTAATGAAATGTGAACTAGTGGCCTCATGTTCTTCCTGCTATGGACAGAAATGAACCTCATCGCCATACCTTTACTGCTCTGATAGACACATCTCCTATGTCCTTCCTAAAATTTCTGCTGGACAATCCACAAAAATAATGAGAAATGTAAGCAAAATGTAAGTAAAAAGAGTAAGGTCCTTGGGATCAAACTGACCATGTGACTCACAGGTCTTTGGAACTGGTTTGAAAGAGAAATGTACAAGAGTTAGGAGCTGTGAATTAAAGAATTCTCAGAGTTTTGCAAACAGGATTAATGAACCATTATGGTTATGACAGGAAAGATCAAAATGTCCGGAATATGAACAAGAGATTTTAGAGGAAAAAAGAACTCTGTCAGGTTAGAGCTCAATTAATACTCTGTTTTGAGAAAAAAAAAAAAAATCTTGGTATACAGTGCTTTTAGTCTTGAAAGAATGACTACTTATGAAATAAAAAGTAATGAACTAAATTTTATTGGCAGAGGAAATTTCATGTCAACATACCTTTCAGGCTGTGCCATCATTAGACTGTTCAATGCCTTTAACCAACTTTATAGTCTGAGACTACAGAAAGTAGAGTAAAAAGATGGGAAAAAACATGGTTTGGGGAAAAAAGAACAGGAGTGAATTTAAAGTTGCTGATAAAGCAGTTAGGGTGAAGGGGCATATTGTGAAAGTTATTAACATGATTAAGAGAAACCTACACTGGTACAAGCTCCCTAGTGGGCAAGACCCATTTATCAAAGGTCACAAGGTATAAAATTTAAATTTGATTTCAAAAAACTTTATTTAAAAAGACTATCTGAGAATAGAATGCCTGTGTGGAGTCATACAATAGTCAGGGTATTCTACCACAGCACCATCAAGGGAAACGTTTTCCTTGCTTCAGCTCTGCAAGTACAGAAAGGCTGCTGTTGGTAAGAGGCACACAATTATATCTCAAATGGAAAGCAGAATATGGAGCTGTCATATAGCCTCGATTTTCAGAGATGCAAGATGTAAACATTATGATGCCGAGGTGACCTGCACCAAGGTTCCAAATCCAGGCAATATATAGCAAGACCATAGTGCCCACATGGATTCCTCAAGAGCACAATGCATAAAACTGAACATAAGACCTAAGTTTAAATGGTCACCTATGAATATTATAGAAGCTAGAACTGTGGAATGTCTTTTGTGAGTGCAGAGTGGAGGCAGATCAATTTAGAGGCTAAAAGAACTGGAGGGATGGGGCTACCCAAGGATGTTGGAGAACAAATGTTGTCCCTGCAAATTTCAGATGTTAGGCATGGAGCTATGAAATGTACTGTTTGGCTTTATGGTTTTCAGTCTTGTTTTGACTAATCTTTCCTGGTTATATTGCTATATCCGCCTTTTAGAATGGCAGTGCTTAATCTGGTCATTTTATATTGGAACTTACATTTTTATTGTAGAGGCTCACAGGTGATAGATTGTCTTGTCTCAAAAAAAAAAAAAAACTCTTGAATTTGTGAATCATGTTACAACTATAAAAATTATGGGCCTTTTGTGATTGGACTGAATGAATGCGTTTTGTATTATGAGATTGTCAAAATCCCGTGGAGCCCTGAAGTAAATATTATGGGTTGAATTTGAAATGTCCCTTGCAGGCTCATGTATTTGATCACTGATTTCCCAGACAGTGCTGCTGGTTTATGAAGTTGTAAAACATTTAGCAGGCAGAACCTAGGTAGAAGATGCTTCACCAGGAAGGGAAGCATTGAGGATGACATGCTGGATAAGCTTTGTTTTCTTTGTTTACCTACTGTGTGAGTAAACAGCCTTTACAACCTTGCTACCATGATAGGCAGCATAATGGTACACTGTTATGCCTTATCCATCCTGTATCCCCTAAGTCATTGGCTAGAATAAGTTCTTTCTCTCTTAAGCTGTTTCTGTTAGGTATTATGTCATGCTGATGATAAAAGTAACACTTTTTTTTTTTTTCAGAAAAAAAAAAAAAAAAGCGAAAAGCCACACTTCTTATCAATTTGACATCATCTTGATCTGATAGCATGATTCTTATTTTAGGTGGTTCTCTGAAACGTAGTAAGGCAACACACATGAAATTGACTCTCTACCTACACAGTGGAAGAAGTTAATGAGGAAATCATAGTCTGATGACTCATTGTTTCTTTTCTTCTTCAGCTCAGTCCTTTTTCTTTTCTTTTCTTTTTTTTTATTGGAAATTTTATTTACATTTCAGATGTTCTCTCCTTATCCCATTTCCCCCCTCCTTCCCAGGAACTCACTATCCCTTCCCCCCTCCTCCTGCCTCCACATTGGTGTACCCCCACCCACCCTCCCCCATACCTCACCTCCCCACCCTCGAATATCTCCCGCCCATGACGTCCAGCCTTCATGGGACCAAGGATTCTTCTCCCCCTTATATATAGCTCCCTTGCATATATAGCTGGAGCCATGGGTCCCTCCCTAAGCGCTCCCAGGCTGGTGGTTTAGACCCTGGGGGCTCTGGTTGGTTGGGATTGTTGTTTTCCTCATGGTGTTGCGAATCCTCTCAACTCCTTCAGCCTTCACTCTATCTTCTCCATTGGGAACCCCATGCTCAGTTTAATGGTTAGCTCTGAGCATCTGCCTCTGAGTATGTCAGACTCTTGCAGACTTCTAAGGAGACAGCTATATCAGACTCCTGTCAGCATGTACATCCTGACATCCACATCAACCTCTACCTTTGGTGACTGCACATAGGATGAATACCCAGGTGGAATGGTCTGTAGACGGCCCCTCCTTCAGTTTCTGTCCTGCACTGTGTCTCCATATTTGCTCTCTTGAGTATTTTGTTACTCCTTCTAAGAAGGACTGAAGCCCCCCCTACTTGGTCATCATTTTTCATGAGCTTTATGTGGTCTGTGAGTTGAATCTTGGGTATTTCGAGCTTCTAGGCTAAAATCCAATAATCAGTGAGTGAATACCATGTATGTTCTTTTGTGATTGGGTTACTTCACTCAGGATGATATTTTCTAGTTCCATCCATTTATATAAAATTTATCAAATTCATTGTTTTTAATAGCTGAGTAATATTCCATTGTATAAATGTACAGCATTTTTGTATCCATTCCTCTGTTGAAGGGCATCTGGGTTCTTTCCAGTTTCTGGTTATTATAAATATAGCTGCTATGAACATAGTGGAGCATATTCCTTGTTATGTGTTAGAGCATCTTCTGGGTATATGCCCAGGAGTGGTATAGCTGGGTACTCAGGTAGTGATATGTCCAATTTTCTGAGGAACCGCCAGACTGTTTTCCATAGTGGTTGCACCATCTTGCAATCTCACCAACAATGGAGGAGTGTTCCTCTTTCTCCACATCCTTGCCAGCATCTACTATCACCTGAGTTTTTGATTTTAGCCATTCTGACTGGTGTGAGGTGGAATCTCAGGGTTGTTTTGATTTGCATTTCCCTGATGACCAAGGATGCTGAACATTTCTTTAGGTGCTTCTCGGCCATTCGTATTTCCTCAGTTGAGAATTCTTTGTTTAGCTCCATACCCATTTTTTAATAGGGTTATTTGGTTGTCTAGAGTCTAATTTCTTGAGTTCTTTGTATATAATAGATATTAGTCCTCTATTGGATGTGAGATTGGTAAAGATCTTTTCCCAGTCTGTTGGTTGCTGTTTTCTTTTCTCTTTCTAGGTTTTTCCCTCTGTCACAAAGAGGAAATCATTCAGTGACTCCTGAGTGACTCTGTAATCCCAATAACTCTAACAACCTCAAGTACACTCACTTCTAAAATGAAGAGGTATATAAAACATTAAATTGGCACATATTTTCAGGAATGTGGCACTTCAGTGGAGTCATACATAGGTATGATGGACTACTGTATTGTAATCATACACTGATACAAAAGAGAAAATGCAACTGAGCTAGTGACTTTTGAGTCATATCATAAAACTCATTAGTATTTTATAAACCTATGCATGAAGACCAGTTTTTAATGATCAATAAAACAACCATCATGTATAGTTTGAAAAACTATTCATTTTTCAAAAGCTGTACTGACCACTCACACTGAGATTCAGGAATTATCTTGGAAGACAGGGCAGAAAGGCTGAACAGACACAGTAGAGGTCTACAGCAGAATAGTATTTGAGGGAGATGCCAGGTTGTTGCACACAAGAACTCACAGGGGCTGTGGCTACATCCACAAGACCTGCATGTGGGAATGTTAGTCAAAATCCCAGTGTGTGGTCCAGGCACTAGCTGAGCCATTGGCAACTAATAGCTGTTGGGAGAGGGAGAGTCGGCTTTCTTCCAGGATGTGGCCCCTGACAGGAAACCCCTGCACTCATGGACATATAGCCAGCACTAAGTGGACTCTGAATTTTTCAGAAGAACAGATTAATTGGCATAGAAATCTTGTGGGGAGAAATAAGGAAATGTTTGAGGGGAGAGAATTGGGTTATAGTTGATCAAAACACATTATATGCACATATGAAATTCTCAAACAGTAAAAACATAAACATCTGTGCTGAACTAATTGTAGTTTTAAAAATAAAACCACTTCCTATTTTTCTGTTTAGTTTCTAATATAAACTTGGCTGTTAGATACTAATGACTCTCATACACCTTTTGAATTATGGCACTATTAAAATCTCATGATCTATAAAGCGTACTATCATTTTTTTAGATAAGTTGAATCACAAATTGTGTTTATTGACTGAGCACAGAAGGATGTAGAACTTGATCTTCAAGAGTACCTGATTTAGTCATTGTTATATAGCTTTTAAATGGTCTTTGTTGAATTGGAAACTAAGGTGAATAAATTAAATTGTTAGACTCAAAAGTCTTATTGGAAATAAGTAAAGTTGTAACCTACAATTTTAATTAATTAAACATAGCTATAGTAAGGACTCTAACCACTCCCCCCTTTCTCTCTCATTTTTGGAAGTTTCAGAAATATTTGATTTTGTATTTCTCTTATGTTTATTAAATACTTTATTGAGGATGTATATGTATAGAATATATATGTAGAATGCATATGGATATATATTCCATATAAATGGAATAAAATATAAAATTAGTTAGTAAAAAGGGAACCTACTCCTGAAACCTCATTGTAGATAGTAGAAAAAAGAAAAGATGTTAGAAGCTTGTTTACGCTGTACCCAAGCCACCAGTTCAACTAAAAGTAAACCATCATTCTGACTTTCCCATCAGAGACTGGTCTGATTGACTTTTTATGTGATATCAATTGAACCATACGTCATAGATTCTTTTAAATCAGATATCTTTGATCTGACATTCTATTTTTGTGAGCTGTATCCCTATTCTATACCATATTCTTTCATGTTGCTTCAACTTGACTAACCCACTGATTCTTGGTTCATACTTCTGTTCATGAGCACTAAAATTGTTTTAGCATACAATTTTGATGAAACATGGTTTATAAGAACACCTAGTATGGTGAATTTGACTCAAGGGTATGCACTAATTTGGCTTTACTGGAGAATTTCAATCAATTCCCAAAGTGCTATTACAATCTATATGCCTAGAAGTTTATTGCTGCTCCACATTGTCACCTCCATCTGCTATTGTAAATATTTATTGTGGATGTTCTACTGTGGGCATCCTGACATTTCATTGTGGCTTTAGTTTACATGTCTTGAAATAGGCTTTCTTATGGAACTGGAAGCTCACAGGCTCAGGTTTGCTGGACTAATGAAACTATGGCTGTATGTTTATAGAATAACAGTGACTTTCAGTGTTTAACCAACAGACAGTCATCAAAGGCGTTATCTGGGGCGCTTGTTGTGCACATTCTTTCAGAAGAATCTACAGGGGTGGGTCTAGAAATCTGTCTTTTTGAAAAGTCTACAACATGCACCAGTACTTTTATTTGATACAGTAGTATTAACTCAGCATCACACCATTTTGCAAACAAAAGCAAGGCAGTGGGTAAATAAGCTCATGGGTGATCATGGATTATAATCCAAATGGGCCGTCTCATGGCATGACAAATTGTCTTTCATTCTCTGAAACAGACATGTAGGGGAAACTTTCTGTTTCCTAATGATTCCCAGTTGCTACAGGCATCTATTAAATTCGCAGAGGCAAGGATCTGGACCCATACAGTAATATTCAGAGCAAGAAAACTGTATTACAGGGAAAAGCAAATTCCCTTTTATTTTTTAGCTATTTATATATATATATATTTTATATTTATTTATATATATATATATAATATATATATATTTTATAGCTATTTCCCTTTTATTAGCTTTGCATGCATTAAGTGAATATGTAAAGCAGTACGAAAGACATTTATTATTTTTAATATAAATGTTCTGTCTTGGAGTATATGATTAATATTGAAATGACCAGTATTACTAGATTAATAGCTATCAGAATCAGGGAATCTGTCTCCTGTTTCTTATTGTAGCATTCCTGGATCAAAGAGCAGTGCCACATACCCGATAGGCTCGCGGTAAACATTTAAGAATGAATGAACGTATGCTGGATGAACTTCCCTCTGCTTCATATTCTGGCTTCAGATAATTAGTTGTTGCACAAATTTGTTGTTCCTCATCCTGTTTTCTGCATTCAAGGAGCATTTCTTGCTATGACTACCCGCTATCTAAAAGTTCTTTGGAGAAGATTTATATGTTTAGGGGTGTTCTCTCTTACCAACATTTAAGCCTGTAGGAGTAAAGGTATTATATGAAGCACTGCTTTATTCCTACCTTGTAGAACATTACCTATAGATCAGATAGATGATCAATAAATGTTTATGGAAACAATAAGTTTTACCCCCCTAAAGTATTTAACATCCTTAGACATCAGAGAAATGCAAATTAAAACACTTTGTGCCAGTAAGAATGATTGTCATCAAGACAACAAATAATAGCAAGTGCTGGTGAGGATGTGGGATTAGAGGAGATCTTGGATAGAGATGTAAAGTGTGTAGCCACCAAGAAAATCAGCATAGAAGAGCTTCAAAACACTGAAAATAGATTATCAGATGACCCCAGCTATACCACTTTGAGGTTGTACCTGAAGGATTCTATGCTAGTCTTCCACAGAGATGCCTGCACACTCATGTTTACAGCTGCACTACTCACAATACTTAGAAAACAAAACTGGCATTGGCATGTATCAACAGATGAATGGATTAAAAAAAAAAGAGTGGTAATATACATAATGAAATTTTGTGTAGCCATCAAGCAAAACAAAGTCATGACATTCTAAGGAAATGAAAATTATTATGTTAAGCAAGTGAGCCAGATTCAAACTAATAAATTCTATATAGTTTTCTCATTTGTGGAACTTATAATTATATTTGCATGCATGTGGAGGTATGATGAGTAAGAGGATCATGAGAACAGAGAAAGTGGGTTTAAGGGAAGTAGAAAACAGAGGAAGTAATAAAATAAGTGAAAAAAGAACAGCAGAAATGAGGACTAAGTGTATAAAGAGAAAGAAGGGAAAAGGGTGCAGGAGTTGAACAATTGAAAACATAATTGTGTGTAATATATATATATAAATATATGTAATATTATATATATAATTATATAGTTATATATATTATACATATATGTGTCTATAAATTTTACTCCTCAAAAATTTTCAACTCTTTAGACATCAGGAAATTCAAATTTAAACTCTTTGTGCCAGTAAGAATGACTGTCACCAAGAAAAAGAAAAAAATATTTTAAAAAACAAATAATAATATATATATATTATTATATATATATCCATAACATCCCCAGGCAGCAGTATCTGGGAGCCATGTGCTCACATATGAGCCTATGGGGTGCATTTCTTATCCAAACCACCCTATTGGTAAGGATTTATTTATAATTCTATATCCTGCTTCTTCATGCAATTCTTGGTGTCATTGCTACAGAGATGTTTTTGTTTCATAAGGTCAGATTTGTCAATTGTTAGTCTTACTGCTTACATTAATAAATCTTACACAGTCCTTTCTTGTGCCTATAAGATAAACTATAATATTAACTTTTCATCTCCTCTAATAGATTCATGGTATCAGGCCTAACCCCTCTCTTCTCTCTCTCTCTCTCTCTCTCTCTCTCTCTCTTTGTGTGTGTGTGTGTGTGGTGTGTGTGTGTGTGTATATGTACAAGATAATGCTGTCTCTCTGACACCACAGGCTTATCAAATAAGATGCTCAGTGATAGGAATGGGTTACTTCATTTGGAGTTGACAGGTAGTAGGATTGGGGTCCGATAGACCCTCCTTTCAACACTACAGAATGTTGATTCCCATTACCATCTACAATTTGATGTTAAGAGCATTTAACACATATTTGAGTCATGGAATGTGGAGAAATAAAGCTGGTACTCCTGTAAGCTTCATACGTATTAGCTAACTTTCATAATGATGGAACTTCACATGCACACTATTGTAAGAGGAAATTCATAAATAGCCTTACCCAACTGTGAGCCTTGTAAGTCTCAGTAAAGACGGGCCTGCCAAAGTATGACCACTGGGACAATAGTTGCATAAATATCATTGAAGTAAACAATTTACTTTCTGACTAGATTTAAAACCTGCACTACACAATGGAACTCATGCCTGGTGCAGTTAACCACCTCCACTAAATTATTCATACCAGAGATTAGTGTATCTCTCAGCTCTCATCATAAAAGTTGTTGGTTTTTTTTTTTTTTTTTTTTTTTTGTAGTAAATGTCAATTACTATAGAGACCCAGACTAGACAACATGCAGAGGATAACTCTAAAATGTTCAGTTCTAAATGAAACATTTTTTTATCATATTCTTCTCCCCAAGGAATATGGACCCATGATGGAAGAGGTGATAAAAATTATAAGAGCCAGAGGAAGTGATATCCACAGACAAAACACAATTTTCGAGCCAGAACAGTGTTGTACACATGAACTCAACAGCAGCTGTGATTGCATGTACAGGACCTGGACCAGATCAACACCAAGACAAAATTCTGTATAGATGTTGGCAGGCGTTATGAAGTCACAATCCTAACTAGGATCTATTGGCATATTGAGAAGGAAGAACCTATTGTTTAGAAGGTTTTGTCCCCTGAGATACTGCCCATACCCCAGTAGATGTCTGATGCTGACATATAGGCAGCAGGAAGTGGATTTACTCAGCTTAAGAAAATAGCACATGAAGTTCTAAGGGACAAACAGGAGGACAGAAAAGACATGAATTGGAAGAGAGAGCACATTTGATTAAAGACAAGATATTGATGTATATAAGTTAAAAATTAATTAAAATTGTCTCGCATAAAAGTATAAGTGTGCTTTCAAAAAATGACTGTATGTTTGAGTGTTCATCTTATATGGTTAAGAAGGACTGTCAGGTGAGTCCCTTCAGACAAGATGGCTTAACTCAGGATGTGTGCCCACAGGCCCAGGTTTTGATAACCACCTGCTAATTCTGTGAGCAAGATATTTGACATGCGATTAGAAAAATAAGACTCTCTAATGCACTCCACTAGACACTTTCTGGACTAAATTCACTTCTGTTATAAGCCATGTACTAGGCAGCTGTCACTTGCTTTTCATTATTTTGTAGTAATAAAGACACAAAGAACCAAGTCCTTTCATTTTTGCTCATTTGCTGTTTTGTTAATCTAGTCACCATGGTATAAATCAAATAGATCCTTGATACATTTTTGAATTGTGATGAAATTTGCCAGGCTCACTACTTAATAAGCTGACACTAGAACTCCTCTCCACAATCCACAAAAGTAAATGTCAGTGAAATAAAAACAAGAACTTACACAGAGACTAGTCAAATGAGGATGCCAACAGTGCACAGAGGGAATGTAGCAGTGGTAATTCTATCTGGGGACCAAGTATTACACCCTATGCATGAGTAAGGCAAGACTGGGCAACCAAGCTTGAGAGATAGAATTTAGTATTAGGTCCGGAAAGAGGGCCTGTATCTTTTATGACTTCCATGGGAATCAAAGAAACATTCTCTGTGGGAAAATAATCCTATTGTGATTCTGAAAATTGTCTCAAATTAACCTCAGTTAATAACAACTGTTACTTTTAACATTAGGAGAAATGCCACCTAAAAGATTAGTCAACAACAACAACAAAACCAACTGATACTGCTATTCTACCTCTATATAATGGAACTAACAGACAAATGTAAAATAAACATGCTTAAATGGAAATATAGTTACAACAAAATGAACACAAGCTATCATATAAATAGAGTCCTCTGCAATTTATGGACTGGATTAAATGGAGATACATTGAAAAGGGCTATGATAGTATATGATTTATGCCAATTATCAAAATTATGTGACATCTCACCCAGATGTCTAAATATTTGGTTACAAAGACTTCCTAGTCCTCTTTGTGATTTCAGATTACTCTTGCTTAAGGCATCATGACTAATGATTTGATCTTGCTGCCAATTACAGTTATTGGATCAATAGTTTTATGCAACTTGACACAAGCTAAAGTCATCTGAGAGAAAGGAAGCTTAATTAAGAAAATGCCTCCATAAAGATCAGGTTGTAGGCAAGCCTGTGGGAACATTTTCTTAGTGATTGATGTGGTAGGGCCCAGCCCATTGTGGGTGGTACCATCCTTGGGTCCTGGGTTGTAGAACAAAGCAGGCTGAGCAAGTCATGAGAAGCAAGCCAGTAAGTAGCATCCCTCCATGGCCTTTCCATTAACTCTTGTCTCTGTGTTTTTGCCCTGTTTGAGTTCCTGTCCTGTCTCCTTTAATAATGGGCTATGATGGAAAGTATAAGCCAAATAAACCCTTTCCTCTATAAGTTGCTTAGGTCAGGCTGTTTCATCACATCAATAGTAACTCTAACTAAGACAGATTCTATTATGCTCTAACAGTAAAGTTACTATTTGCCTTCTGTTCTTGATTCTACCAGTATAGCATTATTGGACAACCCAACTCCCTAACAGCTTCTCTTAATATAACCTGCAGCTTGTAACATTTTCAAAGGCTGATAATTGCACTCACTTGTTAAAGGAATGTCCTTTGGGGATTGTCAAGAATATGGTGAAGTGACAGGCTTTCATATTGTATTCAATGCCATTCTTACATTCCTCTTCATGACACATCCAAATATTAAGAATGTCAAAGAAGACTTCTGGGTAAGATGAGGGCTTAGAAATCACCTGCATAGAACTCAGCATGTGACTGATCACCCTTAAGGAGACAAAGGGAACAGTAATATTTTATCACTTCACCCCATGCTTCTCCCAACCTCATGATCTGTTTACACATTGCCCGAATGAAATTCTCCCATCAGATTCATAGCCATGACAACCAACTCTGCTCTCATCATTGTTACTGGTAGACCAGCCTTAAAAAACTCTGCAGACTTTCTGGGACTCTATATCCTGAAAGACGAGGCTGTTCAGTGTTATCTGATTCTTTACTCTTCTTCCTTCATATCACCTTTATTCAAATTTCAGTTTCTCCATCATTTTCCAAAATGTATGTAACATTTCACTTTTAATGCATATTCACTTTTTCTACCTTTTCTACTGTCTATCTAGCAACTGAATAGTAACCACTAGGTACACAGCATTTGTGCCACACACACACACACACACACACATACAAACTCACAATTATTGGTATCATTTTGAAGCCAAGTGGTACTCTTTTTTGATAGTGGAATTACTTTTGAATGGTAACTGCTATTGCAGACAGTACTCAATTCTTTTTTGTTTTATTTATTGACTTTTAATTGATTCTTTGTGAGTTTCACATCATGCATCCAAATTCCAAATATATAATATTTATATATCTCCTCATATGAAAGCTGTAGTCTGTCATAGTGTGCCCCCACAGTATTTCTTTTTGCCCATACATGTTATCTTGCAAATGTTCACTGCAATGAGTCTGGCCATTGGATTGAGGCTTCTGGATTCTGCTATGTTATTAGTACTGGATCCTCACTGGGACTCCTCTCAGATATCCTGTTGTTGCCTTGGGTTGTGGAGATCCTGCAGCTTTGGATCTGCAGAACCAGTCCTTTCACATATTCCAGCTGTTCAGATGAGTTAGATGTTAGAATGAGCCAACTTAAGGCCCTAGACTGGGTCTAGGTGGTAGCAAGTTGGTCATCCTGCCAACTCTCCTATACCCACAACATCAGAGTGAGTTCTCCAGCACTGTCCTGGCTAGTTCATTCAATGCTGAAGCCTGCAAGGGGCAGGGCTAGCTCTCTTATTTTCACCCGCAGAGCTGGCTCTTCTGCATCTTTGCCTTAGGGCTGATTCTATTGTGCTGCCCAGATGAGATGCAAGGCACACTCTCCTGAGTGCTTTCAGCCAGTGAGGGCAGGGATAGCTCTTCAGCTCTCGAGACCCTCAGGCTGGCTTTCCTGACTGCTATAGGTGGAGATGCACAGTGAGGTCAGGAAAGCACATCTCCTGTGTCCACACCATCTTACAGCAAGCAAGTGGTGGGGCCAATTCCCATGCTCCTCTACCACCAGGGACAGCTGTACTGTGCTGGCCATGGAAAATGCAAGGTTCATTCTCCCAAGTGCTGCAGCTGGTAAGAGAGTACTCAGTTCTTATGAGAAGACTAGAGATGGAGCCTGGATGATATGAAGATCAATTTAACAAAGAAAATATTACCACAACCCTACTACAACTGGGAAATACCTTTGCTGATAGAAGGAGACTTTAATTAATAATAAAAACAGAAAGAATAATGCCAACACACAAACACACATTAAGCAACAATCTAGCCTCAGATGACTACTCTTCAATGCAAAAACACAAGTAACATAAAAAAGCAAGAGACCACGGATCTTCTCAAATTTACATGTCCTATAGTAACCCCCAGTGGCAAAGATGTACATGAAATTATAGACAAATGATATAAAAATAAGATTACAAGTATGTTCAAAGGAGACATCTACTTGAGCATGGAAGCTCTACCAGAGGCCATATTCTTAGTAATTATATTTCCTCAGTATAGGCTGGGGCTTGTATATTATCTATGTCAGCTGCTTAGATTTGGTCATGTTTCATCTCATGGGGGCTGTGTGCAGATAGTAATGACTACTGTGAAATGAAGGACCCCAACAGTCACATTATATCAAGAAGACAGAATTTCATAGCATTAAAATTGTCCCGTCCACATCTTTCGCTCTTATATTTCTTACCATCTCTTCTATGCTCCCAGAGCATTGGTGTTGTAGAATTACTATCAATGTCCCATTTAAGATGAAGAACCAAGTCTCTAATTATCAGCACTTTGATTAGTTGTGCATCTTTCCATTGACTGTTGCCTACTAATAAAAGAAGCTCTGACCAAAGTTGTCAGAAGCCCAAGTCAATTTATACAAACATAAATATATACATGACAATTTGACAGCATGCCCATTTAGAAAATTAACAATAGCAGATTCTATTCCAAGGCCTATGATCTCCTCAGCCATAAGCTAAACCCACTCTTTCATGCTAAAAGCATGCTGGAGAAATTTATGACTGTCAAAGCAGATTGGGAGGAATAATTTGGAAGGAGGAGGAAGAACATCAAACACATCAACACAATCACAACCATAAACAACACATACACACACACACACACACAACACACACACACACACACTAAATGATGTAATGATAGTTCTTAAGCAAAAGAAGACTAACAACACACCAAATACTATGAAATCAGAAAAAAATGAAGGAATCAATATAATAATTACTTTTTAGTTTAAAAGATACAAATGAGGGCTGGAGAGATAGCTTAGAGGTTAAGAACACTGACTGCTTTCCAAAGGTCCTGAGTTCAATTCCCAGCAACCACATGGTGGCTACAACCATCTGTAATGGGATCTGATTGCCCTCTTCTGGTGTGTCTGAAGACAGCTACAGTGTACTCACATAAATAAAATAAATAAATCTAAAATAAATACAAAATATGAAACAGTTCTTTCTAAAATATACAAATGAGTATATGTTAGTAAAGAATATGATCGTCTTTTTGGTTTCTTTCACCCTCAAAGATAGACGGTATTTTAGGAAGGTTTTGAAAAGGATATTACAAGCAAATGGAACCAGGAAATAAGCATGTAGCAATGCTCTAATAACTGGCAGATATAATTTGAACCAAATCTAATCAGAAGAAATAAAGAGCACTACTTCACACTCATTAAGAGAACAATCTATCAGGAGGACATGACAGTTCTAATATACATGAACTAAACACAGATGGACCAGGTTTTATATAAAACAATTAAACTCATCATTAGACAGATGATTTGGATAGAAAACAAACAGAAACCTCAGAATAAATGACACCACAGATCATATACACCTAACAGAAATTTAGAGAACATTCTACTCAAACAACATAGAATATACATTCTTCTTAGTAGCCCACAAAATTTCTCTAAAAAAAAAAAGATATAAACTATATGTTGGGACACAAAGCAAACCACAATAAATGTAAAAAACCTAAAATAATGTGTTGTATTCTATCTGACCACGATGGAATGAAGCTAAAACTCAATGAAAAAGATCCTACAGAAAATATTCAAATGTAGGAAGATTAAAAACATACATTGGAATTATTAATTGATTATTAAAGAATTCAAGAAGACAGTTTTAAAAATCTAGAGCTGAATAAAAAATGAAATCAGATACAAAAAAAACTATCAAATAAGGTGGAGGCTCTGCTAACAGGGAAGGTTTTAGCTATAAGTTCCTACACTAAAAACTCAGATAATAAATAAACTAATTAATGAGACAATAGGGGAGACTGGAAAAATAGTAACAATCCAATCCTCAAACCAGATGGAAAGATGAGGACATGTTATAGAAATAGAAATGAATAAAGAAATTGCAAAGAATCAATGAACCAGAAAGTTTTCTTTTTTTAAAAAGGTAGTCAAAATTGACAATCCTTAACCAAATTAAGCAAAAAAAGAAAGGAGACAAAAAGTAATTAGTTAAAGATGAAAAACATATATTATCATGGATACCAATGAAATTCAAAGCCATTAGGACATATCTTAAAATTTTATTTTTTTTTCACTAAATTAGAAAATCTAAAAGAAATGAATGAATTTCTAGAGGCATGTGACCTGTGGATATGAAAAGATAAGGTAAATGATTCAAACAAGTCTAAAACAATGGTGTTGACAGTAATAAAAATTCTCTCAATGGGAAAATGTTTAGGTTAGCTGGGTGTGGTAGTCCACACAGTTAGTTCCAGTACTCTGGAGGCAGATGCAGGCAGATCTCTGTGAATTCAAGGCTACCCTTACATAAGAAGTTCTAGAGTTACATGATAGCCAGAGCTATGAAGAGTGATCCTATCTCTGGTATTTGAATTCAACATATAGTTCTACTAGACTTTCAAAATTCTATGAGAATAACACTAATTCCTCACAAATAGCCTATAAAATAGAGGACAAATGAATCCTTTCATGCTTGTCTTATGGAATCAGTATCAATTTAAAACACAACAAAAAAGAAAAGCATACACTAATCTACTTGATGAATATAGACAAAAATTTTGGGTAAAATATTTGAAATTCAGGTTTAATAATCTGTCAAAAAAGATCATTCACCATGATCAAGTTGACTACATTCTAAAGCCCGAAAAGTTCACTAGAAAAAAACTTAATAGATGTAATTCATCACAAAAATTACAAGGACAGGATTACATAATAATTTTAGTGGAAGCAGAAAAGGCTTTTGACAAAATCCAATATTCTTTCATACTAAAACTCCTACAGAAACTAGCATTGAGGGAACTAGCTCAATGAAATAAAGACTATATACAACAAACATATTGTAAACATCATACTAAAATGTGAAGCATTTCTACTAAGATCAGGAACAAGACAAATTGTCCCCTCTCTGTACTCCGATCAATATATACTTTAAATCTGAGCTAGAGGAGTAAGACAAGAGAAGGAAACAAAAATACAAACTGGAAAGGGAAAGTTCTTAGATGACATGATTTATATTTAGGAAACTCCTAGAGTTGATAAACACATTTTAGCAAAGTGGAAGTATGTGAAATTAACACAGAAACAAATTGGAGAACATTGAGAAATAAATTAGGGAAACACTTTCACATAAAACACTCAAATATATATGAGTTATTTAGATATATTGTGCATATATGCATATATGCTTAATAATATGAATTTATGTGCATATAATAACTTTAAAAAAAAAAGAGTCCATGAATTTGAAAGACATCAAGAAAGGGTTTAGAGAGAGGAAATGAAAGAAGAAATGATGTATTTACATTGTAATCTTAAATATCAAAGAAAAAATGAAAAAAAAAATGGCTGGAATAAGCCTAACTAAGGAAATGAAAGGCATCTACAATTAAAGGAACACTGGAAAGAAAATACTAGCAGATAAATAGAATTTCTATGGTTGTTTATTAGCTGGATAAATATCATGAAAATGGTCATCCTACCAAGGGCAAGCTAGAGATTGGATTTAATCCCAATAAAAATTCCCATGTCCTTTTTCAGAGAAAAAAAATCTTAACATATTTATGGAAGCATAAACAATCCTGAAAACCAAGGCAACCTTGAACAAAAACAAGCAAACAAACAAACAAAAAAGTAAACAAAGCAAACTGTGGCATGTGTTACCACATTTGATTTTAAGTTGTAATATAAGGCCAGAGTAATAAAGACAGCATGGTACTGGCAAATAAGAGACATGTGCATCAGTGGAAAAGTGAGATGACCCAGATACAAAAACGTACAACTACAGCCACTTGATTTTTGTCAAAGAGGCCAAAAATACACACTGGAAAAAAGACGGCATCTTTGAAACTGATGTCTATGTGTAGGAGGATGAAACTATCCTTGTTTCTCATCCTGCACAAAAAAATCAACTGCAAATGGAACAGAAGAAGAAGACACAGCACTCTGAAACTTCCAGGGGAAAATGAAGGAGTACACTTCAGGATTATTACACCTGAGAAATATAGTCCTAGATAAGGGTTTCCAAGTGGATTCTCTAGCTCAAAAAGTAAGCCAACAGTTGACACGTAAGATTGCGTGACAGTTTTTAAAATGGCATATTTATAGAAAATGAAGCTACTAATTCAAATAATAAACAGTCTATAGAATGAGATGAAACCTTTCCAGAAAAGCAATATCTAGTTTATACAAAGAAAATTTAATTTTTTTATTGGATATTTTATTTACGTTTCAGATGTGATCCCCTTTCTCCATCCCCCCAGGAAGCTTCATCCTCCTCTCCTCCTGATTCTATGAGGATGAGCCCCCACCCACTCACCCACTCCCACCTCCCCACCTTCAAATTCTCCCACACTGGAGCATCCAGCCTTCACTGGACCAAGAAACTCCTCTCCCACCTATGCCCGACAAGGCCATCCTCCCCTACATATACAGAAAATTAAAAAAATATATATCAAGAAAACAGACAATCCAAACAAAGATACACTTTTCCACTAAAGAGAGTTCTCAAACAAAGAAATGTAAGAGCTAATAAATATTTTATTAGTATCTACAGAGAAATACAAACTATATAGAGATTCTATTTTACTGTGCCAGACTGACAAGTACTGCTAAGTTTGTGAGGAAAGCAGAACCCTTCCTTATTCACTGTTGGTAAGAGTGTGAACTCTTACAACCACTAGGATGTAGTAGAAGTTTGGCGCCAATTTGTAGTAGAGGGAATTATTTAATCCGCCAAATTTGTTGCAGTTAAATCTCCTACCCGAAGTGAGACCAGTAAAAAAGAAGACACAACTCAATAATTATGGTATAAATAGTACGCCTAGATCGGGCAGATTTACCACTACACTACTCTAATCCCCGGCTATGAGATCCCTTATAACTTGGGTTCATCCAGGCCGCGTGGTTGTCCTCCGTTGGCTTCCTTCTACCTGGCTTCCTTTTTTTTTTCCTTTTTTAATTTTTTTTTCTTATTCCTTTATAACCCATCCCAGTCACCCCCTCCCACAATCCTTCCCCATCTCTTCTTTTCTGAGTACCCCCTCTCCTGTATCCCCCACCCTGCCACTTTAAGTCTCTGAGAGGCTAGGTGCTTCCTTGCCCATTGAGGCCAGATGAGGCACCCAGCTAGAAGACCATACCCCATATACAGGCTGCATGTTTTGGGATAGCCCCCACTCCAGATGTTTGAGACCTACATGAAAACCAAGCTGCACATTTACAACATATGTGCAGGGAGGCCTAGGTCCAGCCCATGGAGCTAGATCTGTGTAGACTAGGTATGCCCCACGGTTGGTGATTCAGTCTCTGAGAGCTCCAAGGGTTCAGGTTGGTTTACTCTGTTGATCTTCCTGTGCAGTTCCTATCTCCTTAGGGCCCACAATCCTTCCGCCTATTCTTCTATAAGAGTCCTCAAGCTCCATCCACTGTTTGGCTCTGGATGTCTGTATCTGTAGAATGAGTATCAAAAGATTCAACCAGAGCTCCCAGGATCTAAACCTCCAGCCTGAGAACAGTCAGGGGCAAGCTGACCTCTGAGAGGCTCTAACTAGCAGCTGACTACCCTGGCTTCCTTCTGCCTCTTTTCTCCTGCTTCTCCCTCTGTTTCTGCTCCCCCAGCGACTTCCTTCTCTTCTCCTCTGCTCTGCCTTTTATATCGAATTCCTCTCACTCTCTCCTCCCCTAAGTCTTTTTCTCCGCCTCCCCTTCTACTGCCCAATCTCTGGCTCTAGTCTTTATTTTACAGGTTTTAATTGGACAGAAGGTTTACAAGATGTTGTCTGTGTACTGATTCAATCATCCTCTGAAGCCCCTCCCAGAAGGGTGGAACTAGGATCAAAATACAAGCTTGGGGCTATCCACTGGGAACTAGGATCAAAATACAAGGCTGAGGCTATCCACAACATTGATTCAATCCTCCTCTGCTCTGGAGCCCCTCTCAGGGGAGTGGAACTAGGATCAAAATGCAAGGTGGGAACTATCCACAACACTAGGAAAATTCAGTGGATGTTACAAAAAAAAAAAAAAAATCTAAAAGAGAACGACCATAAGACCCACATACACAATTGCTGGGCATGTACTCTAAGTGCTCTATATCTTCCATTAGAGATACTGGCACATCTGTGACTATTGCTGCTCTATTTACATAGTCAGGAAATGAAACCAACCTAAGTGTCTATCAATGGATAAATGGATACTGAACTTGTGATGCACATACATGTCAAAATCTAGTTCAGATGCAAAGAAAAATTGTTGGGGGCCAGAATAGATTGGAGAATGCATGGAGGCACTGATAAAGAGATGTGAGCATTTTGCCCCTCAGCCAGGATCAGTCAAGTGCAGTTATCAGATTGATGTGAGGGCCTTGCAAAGATGTAGTCTGAGAACTGGCACTTGACATTTCCCCGTATGTATGTGGTCAGATGATCCAGACACTGAGATTTGAAATACTTCTTTTTGACATCTTAGAATGTACCTTGCTAAAGGGGAACTTGAGATATTTTGAGCTCTCTGATGCTCTTTACTGACTTATTTTGTGGTTTCCCATTTGAGAGGTATAAAAAAGTCCTGCTGCTAATAACAACCTTTCTGGTTTGGCTCATCAGCCCTTGTAATCCTCCTGACCTCAGGTTTTGACTCTTTTATCACCTCTTTATTTCTGTTTCGTCCACCATGGGACCCTGTCTGGAACCCTGATTCAGGCAGGTTCAAGTCAAAAAGCACAGTCATGAAATTTGTAGGAAAATGGATGGAATGGGAAAGTGTACTGAGATAATCAATTATCAGCAAGACAAATATTGTATATTCTCTATTATTTGTGGATTTTTGTCATAAGAGAGCAGGGATCATATGACATATGTGATATGAAAGTGGAGATATGTATACTAAAGAGGATGGGGTGGTATTAGGAAAGAAGAGGGGATACAGAGAAGGTTAATCAAAAGTAATCATGCATGAAAAACTATGTAGATGCCTAATGTTTTGCAAGCCATTAAAATATATAAACTTAAAAAAAGAGTTTAAATGGTGGTGTTATACACAAGTAGATAATGCTAAACCCAGAGGAGATAGTAATTAATAATTATTCATAATTAATAATTAATGATTAATTAATAAGAATTAATAATTAGTAAGAATACAGTGAGAGTGTGGCTTACTGCCCTATGAATTGTTGGTGAGGCAGGCTTCAGAGGCCCCTAAGATAATATAGAATATTGTCATTACTTTTGGTTGTGCACCAGGACTACATTAGTAAGTCAGTATTGCTGAAGACACTACATTCTGTGGTTATAGTACATAGGGATAGCAACCTTCCTTCTTTGTGGCTACTTCATGGACACAGAAAGTACTATAAGTCTTCTGAAGAAGATAAGTTATCAATAGCCTTAACTAGCTCCTGGACCCCATGACCTACAGTAATTATCTTTAAGGCAAGATGAACCTATAGTTATAAAATTTGTACAACTATTATGGGTTAACCAACTGCTTTCTGATTGAGTTTCCAACCTGTTTCACAAGAAAGTACTTAGTCAGGTACAGAAAATCTGCCCAAGTACATAGGGCTTGGAAGGTTATAGGTCCTAGATGAGAACACACTAATCTTTTCTGCTAAATATACATTTGTTAAACAACTTTATAAATACTTAGAGATTATTGTTAGGCCCCATCATAAAAGCTTCTTTGGCAATGTTAATGCGGTTAATGCAGTCATAACTGGTCAAAGTGCTGAGAAAAGTACCAGTGACAGTTAAATGCTTTGCCCTCTATATTATCCTGTCCAAATTTTGGAGACTACCAAAGGAAAAGGGACCGCTAGAACAAAAGATATAGAGGATGGGAAGTAAAGATGCAAAATTATATTCTTAATCATTACATAGGCTTTGAACTTATTAAATAACTGACTCTATGGTTGTGTAAAAAAGACCTGCACATGATTGGGCCTGTCAATATTTCACGGTGGATATAGACCAGCTCATGAGGTCCTCCCTTCTTTGAAGGGCAACTGGTAGTATTAATGGATGCTAGTAGAGGGCTGTCATTTTCTTCAGTGGTATGGCTACTGACAAGTTGTCCATTCTCTAATTAATAGCCCACTACCCAATCTCACTCAAGTAATTCCAATTAAAGACATAGGGTCCAAACCAAAAACCTTAAAGATAAAAGGGAAAGATTTTGATAAAGTTTTCAATGGAAAGGGGAAAGGAAGGATATAAAGTAATGAGTGAAGAAAATGTCCACATTTATTATATACATATAAGAAATTGTCAAATAAAAATAGAGCAATGAGAGAAAAATGTCAAGAAAATAAGCTTTTTTTTTTAAAAAAAAATTATATAGTACATTTTTATAGTTACTTTTATGCTTTTCGTAAGACAACTGTCACTGACCGAGGCAACTTCAGAAGAAAGAGTTTTATTGGAGCTCACAGTTTCAGAGGGTTAAAGTCCATGACCATCATGATGGTGAACATGTGGCAGCAGGCAGGCAGGCATTGCACTGGAGCACTAGCTAAGAGCTCACTTGAGAGAACAACCAGCAGGCAAAGAGAGAGCTAACTGGGAATGGGATGGGCTTTTGTAACCTCCAAAACTTCCCCTAGTGATACACTTTCTCCAACAGGGCTACACCTCCTAATCCTTCCCAAATAGTTCCACCAAACTATTCAAATAAATGAGGGATGACCAAAAATTTCAATACATGAGCATAAGGGCTAACCACCAATCTAACCACCACAGTCATCATAGAACATGATTTTAGAGAACCATCCCAGGAATTGATGAGAATCTATTTCAAGTGTGTTTGAAAAACATTGAACATTCAGCTATTGTTTATGTGAATACAGAGTGGTCTATTGTGATCCCTTCCTACTCCAATTCTAATGCTCCAAGTCGATTCCAAAGTGTGTTTTTCACAGTTTGTATGATAGATGTTAGCCAGATACTCCTTTTTTTTTTTTTTTTTAAAGGATAAAGCTTTTGTTCCTGGAGAAGACTGGAGAAGTCTCTTCTCATGAGACTACCTTATAGCTATTGGGTTGTAGGTAGTGGCAGAAAAAACTCTAATGGAGATCAAAATTATCATATATTATATTTGCTGTAGGTGAGACTCCTATACAAATGTTGACAAAATGAGGCCGAACTCTATTAAAGAAGGACTGTTCCTCTCTGCTAGGATGGGTTGGAGAAGTTTAGTATTCTAATATTCTGAAGCTTATTAATCCAAATGAACTCATCTTAGGTTTCAGAATAATGGTCATAATGGCCTTAAGTTTGAAATGAAAGACTATATGAACCATTTACACAGAGTTCTGTACAGCTCTGGCACCTTCATAGTCAGAGTACTCTAGGCTTGGCTTTATATCAATATCTGCACTGCAAGGGCCAGAAATTAGAATGCTATGAACTTGCTGTATATGCCCTTTGGTTTTCAGAACATATCTTAAACTGGCAATTAAGAGTGTAACATTTTCTTCATATGGGTAAAAGCAATCCTCCTACTTGACAAGGTACTTAGAATCATCATTTCCAGAAGTTCATTTTGTATGTTACTTCTGGAAATCCCAAACCCCAGACCCATTCCTAAGCGTAACCCAGTTTGCTACTTGTGGAAGCTTAAGTAATCTTTAAAGTGACTCTGTTATAGCTACCAGGCTTCATTTTCATCAAAATTTACCACCAAAAAATTTATTCTTCTGCTTTCTGACAGGTTAGTAATCTAGTTCCAATCTTATCCACAGGATACCTTTGCTACAACTGTTAGTGTTAGTTCAGTTTCCTGAGGAAATGCTGGGACAAACAGTTGGTGTTAACACTTTAATCAGAATATATAATCCTAAAATAGGAGCGAGAAGATGAAGGTGAAGAGGCAGCATACCACAGGAGGCTAAGTTCATATGATAGTGTTCTGGTCATTACACATCTATGAGCTATGTAACCAGTGGACAGCAATGCATCTGCTAGGTTACATGCAATTAACTCTGAACATGTACGATAAACAGGCTTTGGAAGAGCCTATCAAAGAAAAATAGGGAGGGAATTTGGTCTGTGTTCATTCTCTCTGCAGATAAGAATTTGTATGATGAGTTATAGGTTAGTTGTTCTCAAACAAGGAACCATTTAACTAGAGATATTTTTATGTTTAGAAGCATAGATATTTTTATTCTCACTTTTGGGATGCTATTGCAGATGGTGGGTAAGGACCAAGGAGACTGTTAACCATGATGCTATCTCACAAGAACTATTCAATCTAAAATGCATCAGTGCTAATGCTATAGAATGTAAATGATGGTAAAAGCAAGGGAGAGAATGACAAGATGCATGAGATGAATCCAATAATACAATTCCACAGGGGGGTGAGGGAAGATGAGAATAAGGAAGGTACTTCACAGAAGAGCAAACATGAATGGTGAACAATACACGAAAAGTTGCCAAACCTCATTAGTAACCAGGGAAATCAAATTGCAGCAAGATTTCATTTCACACTCAACTGATTGGCAAAAGTTAAGATATTGAGAACAGTTAGCATGAAGAAGAAAATGGTCCTGAATGGAAGCACTCACAGACAGCTTGCTGGCAGTAGAAATTGCTAGCACCTCTGAGGGAAAGAGTTTAGATCATGTGCAAAGCAAGCATGTACACATTTAATATGATCACTTATACCATTTTGTTTGAGCCTGTCCTACTTTTAGTAATAAACTTCTTGCATCCTGGGAAACCCTTAGTTCCAGGAAACTGTGATGTTTTGTCACCTTTACCTCCTACTCTACTATAATCTGCTCTTGCATTTCTCTGAAAAACTCTTGAATAAGAAGAAAAGAATGTGTATAAAGTGACCATTACAGCACATGACAGAAGCAACATAAATGTTAACATGTTCCTCTGTTTATATTTCACACAACATGTAATCAGCAAGTGAATAAAAGACACCAGTTTAAGACGGACCTACTTCTAGAGTGAAACTTGAAAGACAGAATGGGGATGTTCTGCTTATCAAAGGAAAAAGTAAATTAAATTAGTTAATGCACTATAAGTTAGAGTACTCATTAAACTTCCTATGGTTGTTTTTCCTGTTATCGATTTCCCTCTGAATGTTATTTTATGTTTAATTGCTTTTTCTAAAATTTCAGCTCACCTTTTAGAAATAGGGATCAAAGAATTATCAAATGTTTGGGAATGAAGAGTGAGGCAATATATTCCTACATCAGCAGGGATAAGGAGGTTGGCTCAAGTTTTAAATTCACAGACCTTTCCAACATTTCTTTCCACAATCAAGCTCTCATTCTGTGTCTGTAAGGCTTGAGATGCTAATGTTACCTTGCTAAGCCTCACACTAAAATTGGCCACACCTAATGACTGGGAGCATACCAGTCTTAACACAGACCCTGGGGGGTGATGGAAGCAGTTCAGTAATACAGAAGAAGAAGGATGTTCTTAATTTAAACTGATTAGTTTCCAAGTAAAGAAATCTGAATTGTAAATTCCAATTTCACTCCCCCAATCTCCAATGAAGAGATCTTAGTACAATCACACTTCTAATGTCAACGCCCCTATCAGAGGAGATGTGGAGTTCTGGACATTTATTGCCTTGGTATAGAGTGAGTACTCAACAATTAAATGACATAATGATAAAGTATAAATGAGGGTTTAGTATAGTACCTAGCTCATGACCTTACTACCTTTGTTGGCCTGGCAGAAACAGACAGTGCTCTATCCACAGACTGCGAACATTCAACTTGACTGCATGCTGATCTAATGATGCATACTGATGTCAAATATATGGAATTGTGCCTGAGAACTTCCTTTGGCTGTTCTTGCTTAGTTCATAAACTTGGTGGGCCATAAATGCCAGAGAACTAGTATTTCCCATTTTTCCTTGGTGGGTAGTTCACATTAAACCAAGGCAGCTGTAAGAAGTTGACTAAATAACCCAATTCCCTTCTCCATGGTGGGATAAATGAAAGAGATCCCCAGGTCTGTATACTGGAAGTACATAAAAGGTTGCATCTTTCATGCTCACAATAATGAGACAGCACTTTTATTTTATCTTTTTATTCCCCCTGTCTCATACCCTCACTCCCTTAAAGCTGTACTGACATCATCTTCCTAAAATATTAATACTCAAAGTTTGGAGAGGAAACAAATTAAGGCAGCATTACTTTTTTTCTGGCTTACACTATTCTTACTGCTTCAGAATCCAACCACTTCTAGAATTGTTAGCTCCCTCTAAATTTCCAGGTAATTACAGTTGTATGCTGTCCAGTGGCTGATAAGACAGATGGTAGAACACATTACATCACTTTAGGTCTTCTCTGATGTTCTTTTAAAGATTCATTTCTCTGAACTGTGAAGGTAGTGTTAATTTTCAGTTTATTATAGGCAGCTCTGTTCTTAGCTTGCTGATACCTAGGACCATAATATTAAGTTCAGGCCCAGACACATGTGGCATGTACTAACCAGTCATTTATTATGTTTGTTAAAAAGCTCCTCCCAGAACTTGACTATATTGTTCACTGAAAACTAGGATAATGAGACACCTCCGTAAAGTGTTTGACTTGCAAGCATAAGGGGCTGAGTGTATTCCCATGTAAAAAAAAAAAAAAAAAAAAAAAAAGCTGGTGTGGTTGCACAGACTTGTAATCAAAGTACTGGGGAGGCAAAAAATTAAGATTCCTAAGGATTACTAGACAGACAGTTTAACTTACTTGGTGATCTCTACGGTAAACTCTGTTTCAGAAGCACCTGAAGAATGACACCCAAGATGGGGCATCACACATGCACACGTAAAATGCATATGAACACTCACATACACATATGTACCCACATCGTTTGTGATGTAGAAAGGATGCTGGATGCCTTGCCTGAAGTTTCAGACTTTTCTGATGTGTTCCTATGCTTTCTTTTCCTGTCATACATATCATTCATTTTTACTCTTGCTTTACATTTGTATACTTTATAAAATTTCACAAGTCTTCAATTATCTGACCCTATATAACTGCTGCACTAAGGCCACTTTATCACCAAAGTCTTTTGAGAATAATCTGGAGTAGAAGAAGGAAAGTGTCCATGACATCTGAGTTCAAAGCCACCTAAGAATCATGAGGTTTAGAAAACTGTATTCTGTATTTTGTTAAGATTTTTCACATATTATTCAGCTAAGTTATTATGAGCTAGTGTCCTAAACACTAAAATTTAAGGAGGTCTATGTTCCATTAATGAATTTCCTTACATTTTTCATATCTAAGTATAACAGAAATATGATAGGGCGTGTTTTTAAGATATTCTTTTTTTCATTGAAAATAGATTTTTTTTCATGCAATATATTCTGATTATAGTTGTCTCTCCCCCACTCCTTACAGATCTCCCTCACCCCTCTTCTTAGCTGACATAAGTCATCAGTCCTTAAGATTTCCTATACTTTTTATCTGGAAGGGCCACCATTTATTTACACAGGCTACATCTACAAAGCAGTTTCAGTAGTTTTAACACTGTTTCCAGTAGTCAGGAGTCATGCAGGAACCAAGGGAAGATTTGCAAGTAGCACCTCATCCATCATTTTGCCTTATTAAATTGTATACAGTGTTCATAAATACCATCAGTGGCCACTGGTTTCCTTCCTACTCATTTACACACTTAACCTTTCAACTATCACACTGTCATTTAGTCAAAGGCCACATTGTTGATGTTTTAATTTGTCATTGTATTCCTAGAACTCAGAACAGATTACAAGCATGCAGAAGTAAACGATTTCATGTTGTTGAAGTAATAACTGCACTTTTCTGTTATAAGTATTGTATAATTTGAAGTAAAATTTAAAAGTGCAAAATTACAACATATTTCCTTACTTTTTTTGTTTTACGATGGCTGGGGATGAATTAAAGATTCCAGAAGAGTTTGGCTACTTCTGTTGTGCAAATTTTTTGTTGGAGTTCTTCAGTTTTCTTCATTTTTCCTCAGTGTTCATTTTGGCAACAGACAGAAGCGTTTCACCGCAGTGTATTTCTGTAACAACATGGTACCAACGTGACTCATAACCCACCAAAATTTTGCTTTTTTAAAATAAAGAAATATATATATACATTCATGTACTTTATATTCTCCAACATCATTTTGTTTTTGCAATCTCTCTCACATTCTTAAGCAACATATCTGTATGTTGTTATTTGGATTATCCTCTCCATCATGTTTATCTCCCTTTAGTACTTTGTACTTGTAATGTAGTTTTTATCTATTCTACAATAATCATTGCAGTGTGAATCCACAAAATATGGCAGACCATGTGAGAACATGGAATAGGACCTTTTTACCTGAATCTCGGGAGTCTACCCGAACAACTGGACTATATTTTTGACTATTTATGTATACATGTGTACATATACATGTGTATATAAATATAAAAGCACTCATTACACAAGACTACTAGGTCATACAGTGATATCTTTCACACAACTACATAGTATGCTTTAAGTTTAAATTTTACCAATATGTCCTTACTCTCCTACTTTTTACTCTTGTCCATTCTGTTAGCCTGTATTGTTCTCCCAGACAAATAGTAAATGCAATATATTACATAAATAGATTCAAGGTCAGAAATCACAGGATTATGTCAAGAGATGCAAAAAGGTTTGAGAAAATCTAATGTTCCATCATGGTAGAATATACAAAGAAACTGGGAATAAAATAAATATATCTCAACATAAAAAAGCTATATATGGCAGGCTTATAGCCTAAATTACATAAATGGAGGGTAAAAAACAAAGTATTTACACTTTAACCAGAACAAGACAAGATTGGCTACTTTTTCCATTTTTACTCAATAGAATACTTTAATCCTAGCTAGGTGTGTGTGTATGTGTGTGTATACTCAAAGGCATATATGTCCTTTAAAATTCTTAAAATCTGATAAACACTTCTAACAAAGTAGCAGGATATAAAATCAACTAAAAAAATCAATAGCCTTTCTGTACCCAAAAGAGCAAACATTTTGAAAAAATAATAGAAAAATATCTTCATTCATAATTACCATACAAATATCTTGGAATAAACCTAACAAGTATTCAATGGGCTTCTTGTCCTGGTTAGCTTTTTGTTAACACAAGCTAGAGTCATTGGGAAAAGGGACCATCAATTTATAAAATGCTCTAAGTAGAGTAGCCTGTGGAGCATTTTCTTGTTTAATGATAGATGTGGGAGGGCTCAGTGTGTTAGGATAAAAAATTGAAAACATCTTGAGACACAGAGCAAGGAATTCATGGTCAGCAGAGGCCACTAACAACTTGTTAAAATTAGTCATAATAATAATAATTTTGAGCCTCTTCAGGGGCAGAGTGACCAAAAATGAAAAAGAAGCAAGGACGCAAAGACATACAAGTCTAAACAAAAAAAAATGAGTAATGGGTCATCTGGTACTCTTGAGTCCAAAGATTCATGGTCAAAAATAACTGGTCTATGCAAATTGCTGATGTTTAAAATATCCAATTATGTGTAACTGCGCCAAATCTCCCTGCTCTTCCCACCCCCTACCTATAAAAGTTCCCAACTTCCTGGGGTCTTCGTCGAATCCCCTGTCTCCTGCGTGAGATATGATTCAAACCGAGGGGCCCCTCGATATTAAAAAACTACCTTTTTGCTAATTGCATCGAGATGGTCTCGTGTGTCCTTGGGTGGTGAGCCTATTCCCATATCAGCATGAGGGACTCCCCCTTGTGAGACTTTCAAGTGCATTGTGGGTTGTGCCATCTGTAGGCTGATGATGGTCTTGAGTTGAACCTAAAGCAGTTTGAACAAGCCTTGAGGAGTAAACCAGTAGGCAGAGTTATTCCATGACTTCTGCATCAGTTCCTGCCTCCAAATTCCTGTCCTAACTTGCTTTGATGACAGAATATGATATAGAGTAATAAATGAAATCAACAATTTCCTCCTTTAGTTACTTTTGGTCATGGTATTTTATTATAGAAATAAAAAAGTACATTTCTACAATGGAAAATCTAAAAACACTAAAGAAAGTAGTAGAGAGACATTAGATAAATTTTAAGCTCTCTCTCTCATAATTATGTAATTGATGAATTAATGTTATTAAAATGAGCATCCAACCAAAAGCAATCAACATATAGATTCAATCTAATAGGTATCAAAAGTGCAATTCTATTTTTCACAGAAATAAAACACACAGTCTTGAAATTCACATAGAAGCACACAAATCCAAAGACAGAAAAAGCAATCCTAAAAAAAAGCATGATGTTGTAGAGATCACCATACCTGGTTTCTAATTATACTATAGAAACATAGTAACAAAGATAGGATTTTACTGACCCAAAGACAAACACAAAAATCAATGGTACACATCCAAATGGTACTGAGGATCCAAATATAAACCAATAGAGATAAAATGACCCATTTTCTGGACAATAATGCTAAAAATAAACACTGGATGAAATACAGTCTCTAAAGCAAATAGTGCTGGGAGACCTAGTTATCCATCCACATGGAAGAACAAAATGATGCTAGATCCATTTTCCTCCTATACAAAAATCAACTCTACACGTGCTAGAAGAAAAAGCAACAGACACACTGCCATGTATCAAGCTTAAGTAGGGACTTCCTGAATAGGACTCCAGTTACTCTGGAAATAATGCCAACAAGCAACAGACTAGATCTCATGAAATTACAAAACTTCTATGCAGCAGCCTTTCAATTTGGAGAATATCTTTGTTATCTATATACATCTGACAGAGAAGTAATAGCCAATATATACAAAGAACCAATAAAACAGTGGTACGCCTTAATATAGTCAATTCCTGTTATTTGCAGGATTTATGTTTTGTAAAAGTCATCACAAACACTAGTTTGGAAATGTTGAACCATTGTTCATAGAGAAAATTGAATTAGAGATCTGAAAAACACTAGTATCAAGATTTCAATCAACCAGTTGCTACATAACCTTATTTTCTTTCAATGGATATTGCTGCAAGGTATTTGATCTATCATGTTGGTTCATTTGTACCAATGTGCAACTAAATCTAGTCCATCTTGGAACTGGCCTCCATTTTAAAAGAAAAAAAAAAAAAAAAAAAAGCCTGAGAATTTGACTTGCAGCTAAAGCAAGTACCAAGAAAGTTCCCACTGCTTGTTCTTTGTCAGAGTTACTCCCTAGCTACTTCCTTGAAACAGTTAATCAAAGATTAGTCTGATTGTTTCAGATGTATTTCAGACAGTTCGTGATTGTATATGGTGTTGTTTCAGAGCACTCACCTGTTCACTTACAATAGTCATTCAATTAGATGCTTGCCAGGACAAGCCCACCCTCTACCTGGGGGTGGAAAGGTAACCTGCTGGCACACAATAGCTAGGAACAATATAGTGTTTGTAATAGAAGCCAATGAGCAAATGTTGGTGGACTGTGCTTTGCTTTATGAAGAGCTCCTGTTGACAATTCACCAATAAATATGATATCCATAATTAGTGTGTCATCTGGTTTAATATTGGTCAGAGTTGCATGCATGAGGGTGAGGTTACCAGCTGTCACAAAACTGCTCTTTGTTCCTGTCTCCATTGGAAATTGGCTACCTTTCTAGTAACACTGTAGAAGTTTTTTATAATCATCTATGAATATGGCATGTGATATAGTATGCAAACATACCAATTAGGGGATTTATCTGAGTTTTCTTCCAGGATGGTGGGATTAAAGGCATGAACTAACCACCACCTTGTTCACTGTAACTCAAGAATTTAGAAATCACTGGGCCCGAGCACTGAGCAGATCCCTGGTGGCACCTCTGCACCCAATCCCACAAAACCCAGAGGAAGCAGGCCGCCCAGGAGCTCTAACTCAGGCAGTATCTTAGGTAAGGAGACAGCAACTCCCCCCAAACAGGGAGTAACTGGGACCCACAAGGACCCAGGAATTCACTCCTGGCCTGGAGCACTGGTTCCTTTCAGTCTGGGCCCAAGTACTGAGCAGATCTTGGGCCCCAGCTCTAACCCTAGTAGTAACACCTACACAGTTCTGAAACAACTAAGATAATAGGAAAGACAGGCTCCAGTAAGAGACAGGGCTGGTAGCACTACGGTGACCCAGATGGGGAAAGGCAAGCACAAGAACATAAGCATCAGCAACCCAGGTTACTTAGCTCATTAGAACCTAGTTCTTCTACATTAGAAAGTCCTGAATTCCCCATATCACCAGGAAAGCAAGATTCAGGTTTAAAATAATTTCTCATGATGATGATAGAGGACTTTAAGAAGGATATAAATAACACTCTCAAAGAATTTGAGGAGAACATAGGTAAACAGGTAGAAGCCCTTAAAGAGGAAACACGAAAATTCCTTAAAGAATTACAAGAGAACACAACCAAACAGGTGAAGGAATTGAACAAATCCATCCAGGACATAAAAATGGAAGTAGAAACAATAAAGAAATCACAAAGGGAGACTACGCTGGAGATAGAAAACCTAGGAAAAAAATCAGGAGTCATAGATGCACTCATCACCAACCAAATAGAAGAGATAGAAGAGAGAATCCCAGGTGCAGAAGATACCATAGAAAATATTGACACAGCTGTCAAAGAAAACGCAAAGTGCAAAAAGTTCCTAACCCAAAACATCCAGGAAATCCAGGACACAATGAGAAGACCAAACCTAAGGATAATAGGTATAGATGAGAGTGAAGATTCCCAACTTAAAGGGCCAATAAATATCTTCAACAAAATTATAGAGGAAAACTTCCCTAACCTAAAGAATGAGAAGCCCATAAACATACAAGAAGCCTACAGAACGCCAAATAGACTAGACCAGAAAAGAAATACCTCCCATCACATAATAATCAAAACACCAAATGCACAAAACAAAGAAAGAATATTAAAAGCAGTAAGGGAAAAATGCCAAGTAACATATAAAGGCAGACCTATAAGAATTACACCAGACTTATCACCAGATATTATAAAAGTGAGAAGATCCTGGACAGATATCATACAGACCCTAAGAGAACACAAATGCCAGCCCAGGCTACTATACCCAGCAAAACTCTCAATTACCATAGATGGAGAAACCAAGATATTCCATGACAAAACCAGATTTACATATCTTTCCATAAACCCAGCATTACAAAGAATATTAGCGGGAAAGCGCCAATACAAGGAGGGAAATTATACCCTAGACAGAGCAAGAAAGTAATTCTTTTCCAACAAATCCAAAAGAAGATAGCCACACAAAGATAATTCTACCTCTAATAACAAAAATAACAGGAAGCAACAATCACTCTTCCTTAATATCTCTTAACATCAATGGACTCAATTCCCCCAATAAAAAGACATAGGCTAACGGACTGGATACGTAAATAGGACCCAGCATTTTGCTGCATACAGGAAACCCACCTCAGTGACAAAGACAGACACTACCTTAGAGTAAAAGGCTGGAAAACAATTTTTCAAGCAAATGATCCTAAGAAACAAGCTGAGGTAGCCATTCTAAAAACTCCAGCCAGAGAACACAAAGGGAGGGACTCAGGGCTCCACCTGTATAGGTAGTTGAGGGTGGCCTTGTCAGGCATCAGTGGAAGTAGAGGGCCTTGGTACCCAACAGTTTGGATTCCCTAGTGTTGGGGAATTTGAGATCATGGAGACAGCAATGGGAGGATGGTGGGAGCACACCCTCATAGAAACTCCCAGAATTATATGGATTAGATATGATAGAGACAGGTTACCAGAAGACTAGATTCCAGAATTCAAACAAAAAATATCTTGATACTAAAATTTGTTTTGAGAATTGTATATTGCAGAATACACAGCCTTGGTGTATCTACTCATCAAGCAAACTGAGCAGACCTGCTCGAACCTCTGATATCCTGGAATCTCAGTGGAATGCAATGAAGACACAGATGTCAGAGGCTTATCAATTTACTCTTCCACCCTCCCACCCCCCTCTTCTAATCTAATCTCAATGCCCGAAATCAGTTTGAAGAAGTTAATGAAAAGTCGGTGCCCCTATTCCCTGGGCTTGGGGACTGAGGTGGTTAATATTGGGCTGTCTGTCTAGGGAAAAGTAGTGGTTTTGTTGAAACAGGGAGGAATAGGTAGGATTAATTTCATAGCCATAACCTATTGGTAGAAATCTGTATAATTGTTATTAAGCTGAAGTTATAATTTCTTAAATGGTACAAAATTTACTTTGATTTCAAATTTAAGGTTTTCATTGCCAAGAGTTTCTTATTGATATAGAAGTGAGATTAATATTGTTACTTGTTGGGAGCCAACTCCTAGCAGAAAGCGGCTATCATCATTGCAGCCATCTCAGGCCATATACCCTGACAAGAGACTTGTTTTCAAAAGCCTATGACAGCTGAGCACACTCTGATAAACATCTTGTTTTTCTCCCATACTTGTTTTGCTGTTTACTGCCCCCAGCTGCAAGGCACACACGGTAAAGTGTCTTCACCTGTTCCCCTGCTTGTCCATGGCTGCAAGGCACGTGGTAAAGTGTATTTATACTCATGATTTCTTTTCAGTAAGGGAGACTTGATCAGACCCCCTGTCTTGTCTCCGTTCTTCGAGTCTCTTGCCCTTCCATCCCCACTCTCTCTCTTGTAAGTCCTTGACCCGCAGAACAAAGCAGCAACTCAGGCTGGGACAATGTGGCCCCAAATGTGCAGCAGAACGGGCCATTACAAAGTGGTGCCTAACTTGGGGAAGCAAGAATGAGAGACCCAGTGAGGAACGTTACTGGAAGAGCTGACTGAAAATTCAGAAGTGAAACAGAGGTGATTGCCATAGGAAACTGCTGTGTCGAGACCAGTAGGTCATAGTAGTGATAATGGGGCAAGAAATAAGTCAGCCTGAGCTCAACTCTCTGTTTTTTGTTTTGTTGTTTGCTGTTTACATGTGTCAACTGTCTGCTTTTGGTTCGCTGTTTGAATGTGTGTTTCATGTCCAAAAGAAAAAGAAATGCATAGAATCCAAAATATGACCAAAGGTTGATGATGATTTGTCAGAGTCAGACTGTGATGACCTAGAGGAAGAGGCAGCCAAATATTATGACCCTGAATGGCCCTCTTCCCGAAGACACCCTCCCTATGCTCCTCCACCTCCGGATGCTCCACTATGGAGATGGTGGTTGTAGATCCCAGAAAGGAGTTACAGGACAAAATTTCTCTCCTTAAACAACAAATTTCTTATCTTAAACAACAAATAGAATTAGAGAAAGAGTATCAGGACTTAATTAATCAGTTACAAAAATTAAGGACAGAGAAGATGTCTCAAGAAGGTGAGGCCACCTGTGAAAATCACCGAGGTTCTTGCATTCCTCAACCCAGAGATAGCCCCTGTCCTCTGGTTTTAGTTCAGTCACAGATCAGCCAGAGGAGGGAGAGGCTGAGGTTTTCCCTGTATCAGAGACTAGAGATGTTCAAGGGGTTTTGTGGAGACATCACACAGGGTTTAATTATCAAATTATTAAAGAATTGAAAAATGCAGTGTCACAATACAGTGCCACTGCTCCCTTTATTCTTGCAATCTTAAAATCTGCTGCAGAAGAGTGGCTGACTCCTGGTGATTGGAATACTCTAGTGAGAGCAGTTCTTAGCGGTGGTGACCATCTTATTTGGAAATCAGAGTATCAGGAGAATTGTAAAGAGACAGCTAGAAGAAACATTCAGGCAGGCAATGGTTGGTCCTTTGATGCCTTAGTAGGAGAAGGGCAATTTGCTTCTAGTAATAACCAGATGCAATATGACCCAGGCTTATTTACTCAAATTCAAAATGCAGCCATGAAGTTTTGGCATAAACTCCCAGTAAAGGGAGACCCTGGTTCATCTTTAGCAGCAGTCAGACAAGGGCCTGATGAAAGATTTTCTGATTTTGTTCATCAATTAATGACAACAGCAGGGAAGATTTTGGGTAATGCAGAGGCAGGTGTAGATTATTTGAAAGAACTTGCATATGAAAATGTCAATCCTGCCTGCCAAGTGGCCATTAGACCCTACAGGAAAAAGACAGACCTTACTGGGTATATCAGACTCTGTTCTGACATAGGACCCTCCTACCAACAGGGCTTAGCTATGGCAGCTGCCATGCAAGGACAATCAGTAAGAGATTTTTTGGCAAGTAGAGACAAACAGGCCTGTTTTAAATGTGGCAAGCCTGGACACTTTGCAAAATATTACAAAGCAGAAAATAAGTTAACCCAGAGACAGCCCAGAAAACAGCCTGGACTATGCCCATGTTGCAAACATGGAAGGCATTGGGCTAATGAATGTAGGTCCAAGACAGATGCACAAGGAAACACCCTTTCCCATAATTGGGGAAATGGAAACAGGGGCCAGCCTCAGGCCCCGAACTAACACAAGCCAAAACAGGCTTGTGGAGCCGATAGATTCTGGCATCCTGATACCAAAAAAAAATTTGCAATAGTCTTCTGGAAAGATCCATTAACTGGAATCTGGAATGGGCCAGATCCAGTGCTTATCTGGGGAAGAGGTTCTGTCTGCATATATTCCCAAATGACAGATGCCACACGCTGGCTGCCAGAGAGGCTGATTAAACAAATAGACAACAATAACAAATCCAGGGAGGAGAAACCCTCTGAGAAGTGTATTTTTTCTTTGCAGGAAACATGAAGATGCTTCACAATTGTCTTCAAACTGGAGCAGATCAACCAGCATACCTGACTTGGAAAGTTCTCAATGCAGAAGGAGACATCACCACCTGGACCTCTAAGGTGGCTCTATTGGACTCTTGGTTCCCTGATTTATGATTTAGTAGGGTACATTGTTTAGACCCAAGAGAGAACCCAGTACCACAGTTACTATAGTTGTTTTTTGGGTTTAGGATTGACTGGGACAGAGACAGGGATTTCCTTACTTGTTTTGTTAAGATCAAAGCTATGATCAGTTCTGTATTTCTATAGATTTAGATTTAGAAAGAATGGAATCTGCTATATCGCATTTGTAAAATTCATTATCCTCCTTAGCTGAAATAGTGCTACAGAATAGATATCTAGGTTGGGTATTGGGTTACACTTCTGATTGTATGGGCATCTTGTTATTGAGCATTACCAAACTTACAAAGCCTTTGATTAGCATTTAAAAAAGAGTTACTAATAAAAAAAAAAAAGAAGAAGCAGGAGGAGGGGGGATGGTATAGGAGATTCCTGGGTGGGGGGATGGAGAAAGGGATCACATCTGAAATGTAAATAAAATATTCAATAAAAAAAGAATTTCAAAAAAAAAAAAGAAAAAAAAGAGTTTAGAAATCAAATGACTTACAGACATCTGTCTGTCTTTACTGGGATTAAAGGCATGCTGAATGAAAAGCACTGAGCTTTTAGTTCCAAATCACTCTGACTCTTAGATATTTAAAAAACAAGTTTGAACTGTAGTACCCTTTGAATTGTCATAAAACATGTTAAATTTCTTAACTGTATTTTTAATGCCAAACAACAAAACTATCCTTTGTATTTAAGAGAAAAAAAAAACAACTGATGTTCAAGATATCATGGCCCATGTGGCAATCTACAGTTTAACACTCTAACATGGAATTAAGACACATGGTTTAAGAAAATATTTTTATTTCATGCCATTAAGGCAAGTGTGCCTTTGTTAACTTATCATTTGGAAACATTATTATTTTTTATTTTTGTTTTTTCATGCCTGATCAAAGAAAAGACATTTGTTAGTCTTTATAAGTTAGTTTGGACTAAATGACCAAGCTATCTGATGAACAACTGCTTCTCCTTTTTCATGGAGTCTCTCCTGTTTGAATCTAATCTTTATCAATTTCTATAGTATCCACAACATGTCTTCTCCTGTGGAAACAAACACAAAACCTCTTCCCCAATGTAACACATATCAAGGATTTCATTCTGAGGTCAACACATTTTTAAAAATACACAGGATGATTCAATTCAGCAGTTTTTTTTTCTATCCAATGTCCTTCTATAGCTGTTGATTCTTTCTTATTAGCATTTAAAAGTGTAAAGTTAATAAAGTACCTTAATAAACACACACACACACTCACTCACGCACGCACGTGTGCGAGCGAGAGCATCTCAGTACTACAGTGTGGAGGGAAGCATTTCAAACTGACATTACCAACTGAAAGCACAGGAATGAGAAAAACCACATGGTGGACTTGCAACTACAGAATTTACAAATAATGATAATCAACTGTGTATACATGAACCATATCTGAGTTATAGATCTAACAAGTTCTTTACCTTGCTATGGGTCAGCACATTATTGCCAAATAAATAAGTAAATAAATATTACAGACAGGTGTGCTGGATAGTTTTATATCAACTTCAACTTGGCAGAAGCAAAAGGCATCTGAGAGGAGGGAACTTCAATTAAGAAAAGACTCTATAACGTCGGCTATAATTAAACTTATAGAGCATTTTCTTAATTAGTGATTGATGGGGGAGAGTCTAGCTCCTTGTTGCTGGTGCCGTTCCTGGACTAGTGGTCCTGGGTTACATAAGAAAACAGGCTCAGCAAACAACATGGAACAAGCAGTAACAACAGTCCTCCATGGCTTCTGCATCATTTCCTGCCGCCAGGTTCCAGCTCTGCTTGAGTTCCTCCTGCCTTGACTTCCTCAAGTGACAGACTATGATGTGGAAGTGTATGTCAGATAAACCCTTTCCTTCCCAACTGACTTTTTGTCATAGTGATTGATTTCATCACAGAAATAGTAACCCTAACTAAGACATAGGTTAAGAAGAATTCAAATATATCTTTGATATGCATCATGAAAGATCCAGAAGTTTTTAAAAGCTACTGTTTCCTGTCATTGTAGGAAGACAAATTGCAGATTGCACATCTTCTGCCTGGTGTTACTCATTCCTCAACTGCTTTTCAGGTGTGATCAAAGAAAGTTTGCTTGAAATAATTTGAGAGTGACAACCCATGCCATCCATTCTACCAGGGCTGATCTGGAGCACTTATTGACAATTGCTCCAGTTCTTCCTTGGATAAAATTTTTGCTCTTATTTTCTTATGTCACCACATGCACCAATTAACTGGGCTAAATAATATATGCACATAGCAGAATAATTTATTTTGAAAAAGTCTGACATTTTGAGACCTATGCAATAAAATTCATACTTTAACAATTTCTATTTTGATTAAAATTATTTACAACTCTCTTAAAATATGAGTGTGTTTTCTAAAGCTGTTGCAAAGACTGTCCAGTTGGTTTACTTCTCTATGTTTTTAAATGATTAAATTTAACCTTGATTTATTTGTATTTTATGGTAAATAGTTGGCTGGTAAAACTGTCAACCCAAAAGCACATTCTGTGTCATAAACAATCCTTGTTAAGAACAGCAAGATTTGCTATCAATAAAATCTTGTGTAAGTAAGATATCCTAGGAAAAGGGTCTTTAAAAGATCCTACGTGCTTTGAATTAATTCAAAATTGGCTAAAATACAAGTAGACATAATTATTTCTTAGTCTTGTGACATCCCTTTCTTGTATTTTACAATATCAAAAAACAAGTCACCTTGTCATGGAAAAAATTTTATGAGTGACTGAATCATGTAGGTGTGACATATAAAAGACAATTCAACATATTTTACAAAAGCAAAACGTTTGATCCAGAGAAACAGAGCTATTGAAGTGTGTTTTGTGGTTTATCATTACATTATATTAGATTTCCTATGTAGCTATTAATCTTTTGATTTACATTTTACTTCAAGTTATGCTTACAATAAATTAGTAAAGACTAAAGACATCAAAACTAATTTTGACACATGCCAGATCCCCTTTAAAATTTCTTTCTTGAAGAAATGTTTACACATCTCATACAAAGTCAATCTCCCAATACTAGTTTTAAAACAGTTGTTTGAATTTTCAGTAGACTACATTCAGATCAAACTTTTGCCTCAATTCTGAACCTGTTTCTAGTTTCTGCCTCAATAGGAGGTCCTGATGCCATTTGACTTCAATGTTTGCATGTCTCAGCTTCAGTAAGGAGTTGTCTCTGGTACAGACTCGGGCTCCTTCTTGTAGTAGCTGAACCATTTGAGGTGATGGATTATTCCCTTAGTTTATTGACTTATTCAAAAAATGAAGACAGATGTGACTTTCTGGAATATGGAGTAGTCTCTGGGATAAAATGGAGGTAACCACTGGTCTTTGGGAACTAGAAAAGGTAAGTAAGCACATGTTTTCAGTTGTATATAAATCAGTCCACACAATCTTTTAATCATTGAATTTAGAGAAGGTGGAGGAGGAGTTGGAGGAGGAGGAGGAAGAAGAGAGAGAGAGAGAGAGAGAGCACAAGCAAACAAACCAGGGATATGTCAATCAAGAAAAAAAATGTAATAAGCCAAAATAAGAAAAGTAAACAAAAAGAAAAAGTCACAGTTCACCCACATGTTTGTCAAGTGAGGGCATAGATATCTCTGTGGCTGTAGTGTCTGTGTGTGACCAGTAGTTTCCACTTCTCATAGATTCCTGGAAAATCTGAGTTTTCCATATTGGATACACAGAACTTAATGCATTATATTTTCAAAAGCCCAAAAAAGTCATTAAAATGAGGACTCAGATATGAACATATAGGTTAAGTTACTAAAAATTTCAAAATTCTACCTTATATAAAACAGAACCAAGCTTCCCTATCAACTGTATAGCCCACACAGTTACAGCCACCCCTGGCTGGTCTTCCTTCAACTGCAGAATAGCCACACCTGGTCAGGTGGGTTTTAAGGAAGTTGACTGGCATAGGTCTCTCTAAGTCTGAAATCTGATAATGTCTGCTGCATCATGTATCTTTTACCCCATCTCTATGGTTTGCAGGGATGCAACATTGAAAATGGAAGGTTTATATGTGATATCTGTGCTGTTATGTGAAAAAAAAGTTTAGTAAGCACAGAAGATGTTAAGCCAAGTGCTGGGCAGTGGTGGTAGATGCCTTTAATCCCAGCACTTGGGAGGCAGAGGAAGGCAGATTTCTAAGTTTGAGGCCAGCCTGGTTTACAGAGTGAGTTCCAGGACAGCCACGGCTACACAGAGAAACCCTGTATCGAAAAACAAAACAAACAAACAAACAAAAATGTTAAATCCATCAATGTGAAGCCTTCTAACAACCTAAAGACTTTGGAGGAAAGGGAGGGAAAAAAATGACTTCACATAATAACCCTAATAAACCCATTTATGTTTTTTCAACTGTTGTTTTCATGAGGAGACAACCTTTCTAAATGAAATTACTACAGACCATCCTTCTCAAAACACATACTCTACACCATACAGCTGCTCTCACTGCACGCCCTGTGTGGCTGTTAGCATTCTTGGGGGCTGTGTTCCTCCACTCATCTGTAAGCATTCACCTGCATGAGGTTCACGAAGGGTTTCATAACCAGGCTTGTCAGTGTAAAGGCCTAGCAGACAGCAGGCTGGCAGGGGCAGTTTTCTATATTCCTCCTTTGAGGATCTGTAAACAACACATGTGTTTCCCAGCTACTCTACTCATCTGCCCCTCTGTGATCTTCATCTCTGTGTACAATGAAATATTTATAACCAGAGCTCAGCATTCTGTCCTCTTTCCTCTCTGAAGGAAGGAGATGCGGTGTACTTCCATGGGAGAGAGAGCCACACAACAAAAACACTAAATATTTCACTAAATAACATTTGAGTGGGGTTGAAAACATAGTTCACACAGAAATGGATCTTCTGTCATTCAAAAATTGGAAACTGTGGCATATGGGACCACATTTTCTTTGTAATTATTTATGCACGTGCAGAGCAAAACCTTTCCAGAGAAACTTCTGGGAGCTCACAGATCTGTAAGTTGCACCTGGATTACCTCAAATTAGCACTGAGAACTATTTTTTGTTTTGTTTTCATGAAATAATGAGGATTATTATTTTTTAAAAGAGAGGCATATTCACCTTTTTCTACAGAGTAAACCCCTGCTTGAACGTCTGTCCTCTTCATTCCTCTGGGACAGTGGAAGAATTACGTTTGATGTCTGGGAACTGCACATTCACATGGAAACACTCTTTTCATCTGGCAGAATACTAATAATGGGTTAGCTTTGATAACTATGCTTTATACAGAGAATCAAAGTGAACGATCAGGTTTGAATAGACTGTTTTTTTTTTCCTGGTCTGGTGGCAAAGAACTAATTTTTTGTGTGTACTAGATGCCCCATGTTTCAGGTCCATTGAGATGAACTTGATATTTTTTAACTTATCTGGCTGTACTGTTCTGAGTGTGGATTTTCTCAATATAAATCCAAGGTAATGGCAGTGCTCACATATATAATTTTGAGAAAACTAAGTGATATTGTGTACGTGTAAGATCATTTAGAGTGTCATACGATATTAGTTTATAAAGCTATTTTAATTCTTAAGTGTTTGAGGCTTAGTAAACGAAGTTTATCTGACATAGAAAATGGAAATTGGCCCCCTCAAAAATCTAATGATAATATGTCTGCAGCCTGAAGATCCTTTCATCACTTTTAATAGAAGAGCATGGAGAAAAGATAATATGACCTGGGCTTGGGTACCCCAAGACACTGGGCAAAGTGAGTGGATGGTGGTATGGAGAGGTAGAGGAGAGACATAAAGAACAGATGGACTGTCACCTAGCAATGTTCATTATCATCGTTTTGATCATGATGGGGGTGGGGAGATTCAACAGTAGATCCTGATATTTTTTTAGATCAGAGGTTCTCAGCCTTCCTAAGACTGAGATCCTTTAACACAGTTCATGTTGTGGTGATCTTCAACCATAAAACTATTTCATTACTACTTTATAACTTTAATCTGGTACTGTTATGGATTGTAATGTAAATATCTGATGTAGGAGCCCACCCCCACCCAAAGTCAGGCTCCACAGGTAGAGAACCACTGATTTTGAGAGAATTCAGATCTTTCTCTCTCTCTCTCTCTCTCTCTCTCTCTCTCTCTGTGTGTGTGTGTGTGTGTGTGTGTGTGTGTGTGAAATTGCATGTGAGTAAAAACACATCTCCCCCTCCTCCCTCTTACTCTGACAAGCAACCATCCTAGCAATATTAGACATACCTGTGCCGAAGAAAATCCAAACTTTGTTAATTCACATTAGAGTGACTCTGGCACTTTTGACACATTTCCACTGTGAACACGCAGCAGTGGCTAGAAATTTTTATACAACAAAATCAAGAAAAATAATCACTACCACAGCACAGAATTATTTTGATGTTTCTGGTGAGTCTTGCAAGTTCTTGGATCTGTTTTGGAACTCTAAATATTTTACTTACATGTCTCAAACCATTACACAGCTGCTTGCTAACACAATTACAATTCCACGCTTCAGTGTATACCGAGAAGATCTGAAAGCAGGCACATAATCCAATGTATAGGGATGCTCACAGTGCTACTATTTATAAAACATTAATGATAGAAACAGCACAGATGTCCATTAAAAGATCAATGGATGAATACCATACAACATATTAATATAATGGAATACCATCCAGGCATAAAAATGAATGAAGCATTTCAAACTTGCTATAAAGTGGTAAAATTCAAAACAATTGCACTAAAGGTGGAAATGGTGGCTCACATCTCAAGCTCTGGGAGACAATAGCCTGGGCTACACTGTGAATGTCAGGCCATAGGAATGGATATTTCCATTTATCTTTTAACCCCACCTTCAATAATTTCACTAAATAAAGGAAGACAGACATAAAACCGCTGTATAATTTCAGTCAGTTTTAACATGGAGAATAGTTAAAAGTACAAAAACAGAAATGAGGTTGTTCATTATTAAGACTTGGGGTGTAGGCAAATGAGGAATGACTATTTAAGATGTATAGTTTTATTTTGTAGTGAAGGAAGAGTCTTAGGATTAGATAAAAGTGGTGCCTGTAAAACTTTATAAATATATAAGATTGTACTGAATTGTTCACTAGAAATTGATTGATTTCATGCTTTGTGAATTTCAGCTCAATAACCCAACAACTAACTTTATTTTTAAAAATTGGTTTCTTATCTTTTTATAAGTACAAAAGAAGCCCATAGCTTGGCCAAGAGAACCATGTCTACAAGGAGGTAAAGTTTCCTGGCATTCATGGTCTCCCTGATTCATCTAAATTTCCCATCATGCAAGTGTGCTTTGTTATCCTTAGCCTTGAGGCTGGAGTTAGGAGGGAGCAAACACACAGTGAACGAATCTAGAACAGCTGGCAAAACAATATTTTCCAACCATACAGGGTACACTATAAGAATGTTCTCGAAAGCATACCATGATTAGGAAATGTTAAATAAATAATATTGCACCAAAACAGCACACCACACATCTTGAATAAACAGAGCAGTTCTATTCAGCAACAATTCCCCTCCTATGTGCTATGGGACCTACTTTGGGTATATCCGAAGTATAATAGTTCTAGATTGCTATTCTATTATCCATGTTTTTTTCACATTCAATACATATAATTATGATGTCTAGTAGTGACATGCTATGAAATTTAAAAAATGGTCATAAATGAATAGTAAATTATTATAGAAAGGTTGGAAAGATACTCAGAAAAGGCATATCTCTTAATGACAAAGCTCGTACCTAGTATGTCTGAGACTCTGAATTAGTCTGTAGCACAGAAAAAAAAGGGCTTCAAGACATTTGAGTAGAAAGTTGAATGAAGTATGCATGTGGATGTTATAAAATGTGTTTATAATGAAAATGGCTCATAGGCACAAACACTTGAATATGAGGGCCCCAGGTGTTACAGCTGTTTAGGAAGGACTAGGAGGTGTGACCTTGTTGGCGAAAGTGCATCAATGAAGGAAGATTTTGAAAAACTCACACCATTTCTAGCACTCTTTTCTGCTTAGTGGTGGTGAATCACAACATGAACTCTCAGCAGTTCCTAGATGCCTTTGCTCCACCAACATTCTCAAACCCTCTGAAATAATAAGCTCCAAATTAAGTGCTTTCTTTTATAAGTTGCTTTGGTTGTGGTGTTACCAGAGCAATAGATAAATAACCAAGCCACAAAAACAGGGAAACATAGCCTTTCCCCTAGAATGTTAAAACAGTTTTTCTTTACTAGTAACATTTAGAAAAGTTTATTTCAGCTGTTATCATTGCTATCAGTAATGTTATATGACCACCTTCAGAATCTCAAACTTTGGAAAACTTCAATTGTATTTATTCCACATCAAATTTCAGAGCACTTTAAAGTTTCCTAGTATCATCAATTGTGAGCCATAGTTTCCAGTCTCTATCTTCTATGTTATGGCTATAATGAGCTTCATGTATCTTCGTCCTTGTCAGTGGTCTGTGTCAAATAAGTAAGAATCCATCACTTGTTTGTTTTCAAATGTCACTCTTCATCAGTCCATTATCAAAGAAGAGGCAGTTATTTCTCCTCTTAATGATTGGTTGTGTGTAAAGAGATCATTTGAGTACATGAGAATTCTTGATGTCAGAACAATATCAGTGTATTGATAATTTTAATTTTTTCAGATTCATGGTCCATTAGTTTCTAGTTTTTCTCTGTTCTTTAATGAATAGTTCTGAAGATGGTGAGACCATACATTTTTATATCAAGTGAGTTTGAGATAGAACTTTCCTTGGCATTTGAAGTTCATAATTGAATGGCCTTGTGTCTTCAGCTTCATTGGCCTCATACTGCAAGCACTTCTATCCCTCAGTGTGTAAGAAAGGAGACAGAAATGCTCTACAATATTATATTTAACATAAATTTCTCAAATTTGATAGTAATCCTTAGAGACAGATGTCAGTGATGAAACTTAAACCTGTCTAAATTATAAATTTATTTTTTAATCAGTCAGCTTTTCTTAAGTTTTTATTACACAAGTGAAATAAGTAAAATTGTGATTAATTTATTCATTTCTAATTTAGATTCTATTATTTTATTGTTACAATTTGTTTGTAACACACTAGCAACTAGAATATAAGAGCTGTATTGTATCACTCACAGGATTTAGGATTTGGCTAACACAAGGTAAAATAGTAATGCTTATATTTGGGGAAAGTGAATTTCTTGCATTATGTTCAGCTGATGTAGGCTGTTTTTTAGCAATGTGACCTTTGTCAACTTCAGTCAGTCAACTAGATGACTAATCTATGGTGATTAAGGAAGATAATTTCTAAGTATATACTTAAAATAATCTAAGTACATGTATAATAGAGATACCTGAATATCCAAATTTATTGTGACATTATTTACAGGATTCAAATTATGGAATCAGCCTGGATAACTATCATTGGATGTTTGTAAAGAAAATTTTATTCAACCATAAAGAAGAAAAAAATGTATGTCATTTGCAGGTTGGAACTGGAAGTTGAAATGATCATGTTAAGCCAAATAAGCCAGGCATAGAGATAAACACATCTCCTTTTCTCTCATATGGTGTGTGTTCGTGTGTGTGTGTGTGTGTGTGTGTGTGTGTGCAGAGAGAGAGAGAATATTTGGGAACAGGAAGAGGAACATGAAGTAGGAAGGGGAGGCAAGAGAAAATAATGTAGAGGGCATGACAGAGTAAGTGATATACACATAGAAAAGTAGTATAATGAATACCACTTTTATGCATTGAATATACGCGAACTTAAAAAGTAAGCATTGAAAAACCATGTAAAATGTGAAAATAGAAGGTTGAATACTAAAAGAAGTTAATGTGGATTAAAAAGGAAAATAGGTAATGATGTCCCATTGACCAAGTCACAGTGACTAAACTTAGAGTCAGAGGGAGAGATCTGTAAAATTATTTGATCTAAAGCTTGTTTAAAGTGATAGAGCAAGAGCTGGGGTAACTTTTGAAAGTTGATTTCATGGGATAGTTTTACCTTTGATTTTTTGGAACTGATAGAGTCACTACAACTACCTCACATCTCTGACCAATATTCTTCACTTCTATCTCGGAGGCAAACATTGATGAGTCATCTATATCATCAATATTTGAAATAAAACTATGTCTTGCTGTTATCTTCCATCACACTTTGTCCATATAAAACTAGGTCTGACAAGTCCCTAGTTATTGTCCCTACTTTAATCTTGCCCCAAGAGAGGGTTTCTGACACACACAGGAACACTTTTATTACATCAATTAGATTATGTGCTTTAAGTTACAAAATTCTCCAATGTCTTCCCCATCATATTTATAATAAAACATCGAGTCTTTAAAATTGGCCCAATAAACCATCTAGAATCTGGTTTCTAGCTATATAACCTAGTTTTCCCTTTATATCATTCATCTTCCCTCACTTTGCTATAGACACATGCACCCTTACTTTCATTTAGACCATTCATGGCTTCAGGACATTTTTGCATGATACCTCTGTAGCATGGATTATTATTGACCATGCTAATTATAATTTCTATTTTAGTTACTTTTTTAGTTCTGTTATTAACACCACTATATAGGCAACATATCAAAGTAAGCATCTAATTTGGGGCTTATAGTTTCAGATGGTTAGAGTCCATGATAGTGAGTCAGAGGCAAGGCAGCAGCACAGGTGAGTGCTCACATCCTTATACTAAAGCACTAGGCAGAGAGAGCAACACTGGCAATAGAGCAAGTCCTTCGGAACCACAAATTCCTAGGGTAAGGGTCATGTGAAGTCATAGCCTTTGCTACTATATCACAAGAATGGTCTCTAGCCCATTGATAATATTAATTTCCTCTGAAACCTCTTGTGCTGGACCTACATAGTCCACACTGCTCCATTGACACACCATTGTCTTCCAATCTCCTATTAGGATAACCTACTATGTCCCACGTACAATGTTAAAGTGCTTTGCCAGTCAAAAGTCACAGAGTCTTCCATACTCTAAAGAACAGCATGGTCAGAAATATTACAATGATACCCCACTCCATGATACCAACTACTATATTAGAGGCTTTTCTGTTGTTGTGACTAAATACCATGACCAAGACAACTTATAGAAGAAAAAGTTTATCTGGGATTTATGGTTTCAGAGTGTTAATATACATTATCATCATGGAAGGAAGCAGAGCAGCATGCATACAAACATGGTACGGGAGTGGTATCTGAGAGCTCATATCTTGAGATATTACCACAGGGCATGAGAAAGAGAGACTGGAATGTCATGAGTCTTTTAAAACATCAAAACTTTCCCCCAGATACACACCCCCTTTGAACACAGCCATACCTCCAAATCTTTCCCAAACAGTTCTATCAAATGGGAACCAAGTATTCAAATATCTGAGCCTATGGGAGCCTCTTTCATTGAAACAATATCTTGGTAAGAGATGCTTCAAATGATTGTTATATTTAGTGTGAAGAGATATAGTTTTTGTAGCCAAAGTATATAGGGGTTAATATATTATAGACATATAATGATGATTTATTTATAAAATAAACTGTTCTTTGATTATCTGGTGCTTCTATGTTTCTATTTTTAACCTTCATAATATTATGAACTCATTTTCTCACAACAGTTCTTAGTTTGTCTGTAGTCTCAGTTTCTTCATTTTTGCTTCTTTTGGTTTATGGGTCCCATTTGCTGTCCCATTGATTACTTCTTCACACTATAATTGCACTGATGTTTAAGTAAATAGTCAAGGGGCTGGAGAGATGGCTCAAAGGTCAGGAGACCTGCTGCTCTTCCAGAGAACCTGAGTTCAGTTTCCAGGACCCACATCAGGATCAGGTGGTCCACAATGTCTGTACTTCTAGCTCTAGGGAGATTTGCTACCTGCTTCTGGACTTTGCCCGCATATGCAGACCTCTCTCTCTCTCTCTCTCTCTCTCTCTCTCTCTCTCTCTCTCTCTCTCTCCCTATCTCTCTCTCAGACACACACACACACACACACACACACACGCAAACAAACACATTCACACATAAATAAAGATAAACCTTAAACATCTAAAAACGTTCACTAAAATGTTTGTATAAATCAAGTCCATAGTTTCAAAAAAACCAAAATAACTAGACCCCTGATTATGTTTGAGGAGAACAAAAGCATAAGGGTTTCTCATGTACTTAAATGTATCTAAATTTGATGATCAACTTCATGTGTTAAAAATTAATGGGATATTCTCTGTGGTGTAAGTCAATAGAGTCATAAAAATATAATTTATAAATTTGTAACAGTTCCATAAGTTATTGCTGCCAAAGACATCCCCCAAAACATGTAAGGATATAGTATTTACTTGAGTACTGATGTCTAATACTTATAACATACTAGGCAAGACCAGAAAATTTCCTCAGCTGACCTATAGACTAATAAGGAAATCATATTCCTCTTGTTTAAATCCTATGCTTGAGTTGTCAAACAAGGGTAGTAAACTGAGGATGACTTTCATGATAGCAAAGAAGGTTGCCTATAGTGCCTGTCACTTATTGCCTAAGGTCGCCAAAAGGGATGAATATGAGAATGAATTTCATTCACTTTTATTTCCAATCTGTTATATTTACCAGCAAACAAACCCCTAAAGTGATACAATACACAACATGCAAAAACTCTACATTTCTACAATCTCCACTCATCCTCCATCTTACATCTGTCACCTCCCTTGCTACTATAATGTGTGAATTCCTCTCTACAACAGCATTCTGCAAAAGGCAAAGAAACAAGATCTTTTAGTTTCAATTGAAGTTTGAGACTCCTTTAGTGGATTTCTATAATCGAACACTGGAGAGAGACCACTTACTTTGTTTTATAAACACAGATTTCATGCCTGAACCTGAGCTGGTGATCTCTGTCTCAGGATAGCAGAGGAAATACCAGTGGGAGACTAAGGAAAGAAGAGACAGGATGGTTTTTAGGGAATTTTCAGCTTGTTGGGTTTGTGCCAGCTTCCCTATATCGTTAAGTATCACTGCAAAGTGAAAGAAATCCCTCTGGAGATGATTTAATTCCCATAGAGAGAGCAATAGTAATCTAGCTTTATACATGATTTGTAAAAAAATAAATAAATGTGAAGCTACCATCCCATCTGCACACATATACAGATGCTGTATTCTCTATGGAAGTGAAGTTTCAAATAAATGCTAAATCACATTCTTCTAAACATAGTTCTGAATGCTGACATGTTAAATACATAAGACTTCAAGTTTAAAACAATTATTAATATATCCAATGAGCTAAAATGTGGTAGCATACAAATTTAAATAAGCAAGGGCAATGAACAGTTTATTTAATAAGAAGCAACATAGTTTGTTTTGATTCTTTTCAACTGTTTAAATTAAATGGCAGATTTTATCAGAGAATTTGTCATGATAAAAGGAAACATCAATTGTCACATAATCATATTGGACAGTGAAGCTACTTCTCTTACAGAGTTATACTTTTTAACAATATCTCTGTATAGCATAAAAACTCAATGTGAAATCTACCTGGACAGGGTGATATACTGGGGAGGCAGAAATTGAGGTCAGACAGGCTTACATAGTGAGTGTGAGGCCATCCAGGGCTACATAATGAGACTCTTTCTCAAAAAAAAAAAAAAAAAAAAAGGTAAAAACTGTCTTTTCAAAATGCATACATTTCATTTCACATGCTTTCAACCAAAAGGTAAATATGTGCTTACTTGAGAGTCCTTCAGGCACTAAAGGTCTCTGGTAAACAAACCTGGCAAGGGTCTGGAGGGAATGTGAATCTGTAAATGTGGGTTCTCACAAAATCTGCAGGAATCCTTAAGAGAAATACACCACATGCATACTAAAATCACAGGTGTCAGCCACCACTTTACCCCAAGCAATTGATTTTCTCTTTCACTGAATCTTGATTTGTGAATGAGAATTATTATGAGCTGGCTTTCCTTGCTGATCTTTGATGTAAGTTGTCAGCAATGAAAAAGTAGGAAATGTTTCTCAAGAGCCAAAGCAAAGCACAGGAAGCGGAAGCTTCTGTGCTAGGATATACAGCGAGCGAAAGCTTCATTAGTCCTGAGAACACTAAGATGCGATTAAAAAGCTCAAATGGATACCAGTTTACCAAGGACCTGGGGCTTTCTTCAGCAGCAAGTATTTGGGGAAAATATCTCCTTAATGAACTCAAAATACTATAAATGAAATGGCAATATCTGCAAAGAAAGCCAAGAATAAGAATCACAGCATTCAAAAGATATCAATGATTGAAAAGAGAAAATTAATTTTAATAGTGAATTTTATTTTATCTATTGTGACAAAAATGTAATTATTTTAACATGCTTCTGTCACATATTTGCATGGTGGTCATGTGTACAGTGCCTGTTGATTTGGATTATATCTGCAGCAGCACTTCTCAGTAGCCATGTGTGGTGGCTACTCTTGGTTGTCAACTTGACTACATCTGGCATCAGCTAAAATCCAGTGGCCGGGTACACCCGCGAGGCACATATTCTAACTATATCATTTGACGTGGCAAGACACTTTTATTTTTATTTTAGTGCATTTTGAAGATTTTTAATTTTTAATTTATTCTTCTCTTATATATTAGATCCTGACTGAAGTTTCCCTGCCCTCATATATGTATATGTATTATACATATAATCATATAGACCATATACAATATGTGATATATATATATTATATATATATCTATATAATATATATATATATATATATTCATTCTTTAAGTTCTGTTTCTTTTGAGAACCCTAACTTATTGGTAATAATAATTAGTAGTATTTATTATTTTTAACCACATGTGATTGACACCTCCATTCCCATTATTTTCTGTGATGATTTAGAAACCTTTGTAACGGTAACAAGAAGAGAAGAAAATGCTGAGATTTCAAATATAGCAGTTTAGTAAATTTTTCCAAGAAAAAAACTGATATACATTTACATTAGTAGTACAAAAGCTGACATTAGCTAGGTGATTTTTGTTTAAGAATTTAAATATTTCTGTTTTACAGCAGATACTTTGCAATGGAGATGAAGTATATTAGTAGCAACTGGAATTAATTTTTGTCTATTATTTTGCCTAGAGGAACTTTGTAGTCATAAAAGTATGCCAGAGTAAAATCCATAAGTTTTAGGTAAATACCCCAAACAAATAACAAAACATGTTTAGGTATATTCTTAACATGAATAATAAAGCAATATGGGACATATAAAGAGAATATAAAATATCAAAAAATTAATGGCACAAACAAGCTTTTAATGTTAATTAATCTTTAGAAAACCCATCTGAGTTGAAAATTGATATGCAAAGATTTTCTCTAGGGTCAACTGTATTCATTAAAATGATCTGTACGTTTATTAGGTTGAATAGAAAGTATAGTCATAACGATGAATGCTAATAAGCCATAAAACCTCTAGACAAAATTAATGTTGCCCACAAAGTATAAAAAGTATGAATTATAGTTGTTTTTATATTTAAAATTATTTTCAAACTGCTTATTTACATTAACATCAATAAAGCATTTTAAGCATTTAAGCTGCTGCCAAATTATCTGCTCAAACAGTAATACTTGGTATGTGTACCACTTAGCGTAGAATTTTGTAGATTTTTATTTGCATTCCCTGAGATTATAACAACAATAATTCATAATTAACATATGTAAAATGTATCACACATTTGTAGGAGGAGCTAAGGTGGGAGGAATTAGGAGAGGAAGAGGAGGAGCTAGAAGAGGAGAGAGAGAGAAAGGGGAGAGGAAGGGGGAGGGGAGGGGGAGAGGGAGGGGGAGAGAAGAGATGGAGGTAGAGCCATCTCCCACGCTGGCGACTCGTGGGTGTGGCTGGCCGGTTCTAACTGCTGTGGGCACGTGGCCTCTGGCCATGGAACATGGCAGCTGAGCTAGGCAGAGCTGCCGCAGCAGCTTAGATAGTCGGCTTGACCTGAGGCTGTTTTAAGTAATTACTTGAACACACATATAATAACTGATTATAAGTTGTTAACATTTTTCACTATAGAAAAGTTGAAAATGAAACGAAACAAAAACAACAAAAATCAAAGCAGAAAACACCACCAGAATCCCAAAACAAAATTGCTGACATCGCAGTTCACATCCTTGGAGGATCAAAGTGCAGTCACCTGGGTTCCCCTGAGAACTAGAGTCCACCCATAGAGCTGATAATCATACTTGCTATGCTGCAGCCACCTACTCCCAGCTGGCACACTGCCGTCTATGCAAAGGTCACAGAGAGTTCAAGATTATTCTTATGGGGATCAGAATCTTCTCTGTTACCTGCTTCTGATCATATCCTAACACTTACATCTAGAACAAAAATCTCTGAGTAATAAAATAAAATAAAATAAAATAAAATAAAATACTCTCAATATGCTATGTTTCAGATGCTTAAAGGTTTGTGAAGTCCTTGCTTAAGAAAATGTGATTCTTGTATAGAGATATCAATCACCAAATTTTCTTATTAATGACTCTAGATTAGTAGAATAATCTGGAAGAGATAACATTTATCTCCCACAACTCTATCTTTGCTTGTGTTTTACGGGACTCTTTTACCTCAGAGAATTCACTTTCTTAGAATGATATTGAATGAGAATCTATCAAGAGCTTGAATGGACAGACACTGATAGCGGTTGGAGAGTAAACTGTTAGTGACTCAGATGTGACTTTTTTAGCCTCACAGAGATAATAGCTTAGCATGGCAGATAATTCAATATTAATTAACCAATTAATTAGATAATTACACATTTTGATGAATGAGTGTTTTGAAGGCAATAAATGTTTGTGCTGACAAGGTGAATATATATGCATATATAATTAAAAATAAATATTGCATATATTAATATGTACAAATTGTTTTGACATGCATATATCTTGAGAAGTATTCATCGGAATAAGGTTGATTTGTGTATCTATCATCTCACATGGTTACTACCTTTGTTTTCTGGGATTTTGTTGTTGTTGCTTGTTTGTTTCTTTGTTCATTTTGTCCTCTCTGTATATTTGACAGACTGGCATCTCACCAGGTCTGACCTTCAGCTATGAAGTACAGTAGTATGTGAAGAGGTCGCTGATCTAAGCCAACAATTCAAACATGGTTTTAACAAACACACGTTAAATGAGTTCCTATCGTAGGGTGATTCACATTGACATGTTCCTGCTCTCTTTTTCTGAGTAAAATGGAGATCTTTCCAGAGATCACCATTGGGGGAAAAAGGTAAGCATTAGGAAAATTCTACAGGTTTTCCTGCTGTAATCGATGCACATCTTTCTAACTCTACTCTAGTGGAGTAGGTGTGAAATATTTAAAAAAGAAAGCTGTAAAGTTAAAGTTCACAGCAGTCTTCTGCAGTAAAGAGGATGGAAACCGGAAGAATTCTTTGGATTCACACTGTTCAGAAGCTCAACTTCTAGCATCTACAAGTACAGATGAGAAGAAACGGTAAAGTTACACAGCTAGGGTGGTCTCCCTTGATGAGGAAAAAGGCATCTGGGAAAAGAGAGTGAGTAACTGGCTAGAACATACAGAGAGAAATGAGAGAGACATACACACATGTAAGACAATAAGTGAGGGTAGGAGAAGGAGGAACTGAAGAGAAATACATAACAGAAAGATACACACGAAAGCAAAGACACCTGATGAGGGTGAGGCTAAGAACATAGACCTATGGCTAAACATTCTCTGTAAGGTTGAAGAAACCTGGTGTTTCTACAAACGTTAATAATAAATAAGCACTGTAAGTTCTTATTTGATATGGATACTTTTTGTGAATCTTGATACCACTTGGCTTTAGAGACAGGAATGAAGAAGGAGTACAAGACACAAATTTGGAATATAAAAGTCGGTGTCAAAGGATGGTTTAGGGTTCCAGAGGCACGGAACTATCAACGCGACAAATGGGCTTTCTGTGGGTGCTCCTGGGCTCGTCGTGAACACTCTTTCAGAATTACTCTTTAGAAGTGTTTGTGTAACATACAATGCTGTATCAAGAAGTAATGAAGTTCCAAGAAGTCACAATGACCACCCTTCACACTGGCCAGCACCAGGTGTTTGGTGCCGGGTCAAACATTTACATTAAGTAAAGATTCTGACCTCAGCAGGGGGGTTGAATACTAATCCTAGATTGAATACTGCCTCAGCTACATTCAAGATGTTGTTAGTAAAATTTTCACACTGTTTTCAAGTAACTTAATTGTGACCCAGAACACAGCTTAGGAGTATTTATAGGAATGGAACTGGTGTGTATCTCAGTGGTAGCACGTGCTTAGTTAGCAATGTGTGAGTCCCTGGGCTCAATATCCAGTATGAAAAACAGTAGCATGAATACAAAATTCCTATACCCCTAAATATAACATCCTTAAATCTGGCATCCATTCTTAATCTGCACGAATGCCAGGAAATATGACCAATAAAGAGAAACTACCTCTTTGATCAAATCGTTTCATAACTAGCCCAGATGTAATAATTAGCAATCCAGGACTCTAAAACTGTGATTATAATGGTATTTCATGTTCTTGGAAAAGACTCATTTTAATTGTCTAAAGAATGTAAAAGTTGAGGTTTAATTAAAAAACAAACAAACAACAACGATAAAAACCCACCACACATTAGATTGGATCGTTACAGATATCACAGAATGAGTATTTGTGACACTGGAGACATAGCAATAGAGCTATTTAACATAACACAGAGAATCAGTTATAAAATAAATTAATAGTAGATCAAACCCGTGGAATGATTTCAACTGATGAGTTCTCTGATGAGAGGATATAGAAGAAAAAATATGTGAAGGGGCTGATGTGATGGCACATTCCATGAAGTGCTTGCTGTGCTAGCATGATGACTTGGGTTTGAATTCTACGCAAAGATATAGAAAGCAAGCCAGACATGATGGTACATTGCTGAAATCCTAGCAACGAGCATGCAGAGGTAGGAGGATCCCTGGTGCTGCTGGCTAGCCAGCCATGCCAAAGCAGTGAGATCTAGGCTTGTCTGAAACACTCAAGTACTAAGGTGGAAGTAATTGAGGAAGTGTTAACCTCTGGCTTCTACATACACCAGTACACACACGCACACACACACATACACACACTCAAACATACTCATTTATTCACTGCACATACATGCACACACACACACACATAAACATTTTTCAAATATTTGAAGATATACATGGTTGAGAAAAATTCCTAAACTTGGTGAATAATGTATAGACAAATACATCTACTGAATACTCTCAAAACTGAAATTGGATCAAAAATTTAAAATTTTTATATGCACTTTGCAAAAATAACTATTTATTAACCAAACCCCTCAAGACAAAAGTGATAAGAGGCATCTCTGAGTTGTGATCAGCAATAGCTTTGCCATCTCTGCATTTGTATGTATTATCTGTTCATGAACAGTTTCAAACTCTTTTGCCCATCTTTTAGCTGAGTTCATTCTTGTATTTAATCATTGCTGAAATTAGCACGAATTTTCTATCTACTTCTTTGGCCACCGACGCAGCACGGAATCTCCAGGGATGACTCCGTGTTTTGCTTCCTCTTGTTTTTATAACATCATCGGCTCCATGTGTTTTGGATCTCTGTTGTCAGATAGGTGAGCATTTCCAATTATTGTATTTTCATGATGAGTGTCGTCCTTTACTGTTTTTAAATGGTCTTCTTCACATTTATTAATATTTTTTGCTCTAAAATACAGCACCCTAATTTTCTTTTGTTTATGTTGGCAAACGTATTACATTGTCAACATTCAATTTACTCTTGTTTTTAATAAAGATTTCATTTTCAAATTGGCACCATATGGATATTGCTATTTTTTTCCAATCTGATATCTCTGCCTTTTAATAAAGTATTTAATTTGTTTACATTTAATGTGATTATTGGCATGTTACTTTAATAAGTACCATTTGCTAGCTATTTCTTTTCATTGTTTCTATCAAAGTTGTTTTTGTTTTGTATCAAAATAGTTTTTATTTTACTTTCAATATGTAATATATATTTGGATACATGATATTAGACTGATAATTTTTTGTTTCAGTATTTCAAAGACTCTACTCGTTTGCATTAGTAGTGTACCTGATAAGAGGTATGATATTATTTTTGTTTTTCTGTATGCAATTTTTCCTTCCTTTTATCTTCTTTATAAATTTTTCTCACCCTTACTTTTCATGATTTACCCTGTTGAAATTTTTATGCCAGTTATTATTCTCAGGATTATTAGTGCAAAATACAGACCAGGTTTGGGTGTGAGGAGTAGATGAAGTCCTGAGTAAATGCATTGCTAGCATTAACACTGTCATTTCAAGAAATGCAACATCTCAAACCATTAGAAGTGGCAAGCCTCCTCTGAGTGAGGTTCAAAGAGATGACAAAGACTTTGTTAGTCCCAGTGTGAATGCTGACAGTGTATGTAGAAATTATGAACCACAGCTTCCCCTTCCATGACAACTACAACCTGAGACTGCAGGTCTCTATGGAGATCTCCTACTGAGATTAATTAATCTACTTCTTGTTTAGCTGCATATCATGCACTCACTTCTTTATTTAGCCCTGTATAAAAACCCACTTCCTCAATTAAGATCTATAAAATAAACATGCTGACTTTCCACATTGTTGTTGTTGTAGGTGCCACTTACCAGATGGCTACCAGGATGATGTGACCCACTTGATTCTACCTTTTCTGTACCTCTGTCAGTGTCTGTATGTCTCTTCTTCTTTCCTTCATTTACTGCCCTTGATAGATCAATCCCTGACGCCATGCTAAATGTGGTCCTTGGGAAGCCTCTGAGTAGGAAATGCCAGGTAGGACACATAAATAAAAGTGGGTTATTTTTTGAGAGTGTCTCTGATGACCATAAACAAATTTTAAGTTGTCTTCCAAATCTGGTGTGCAGTGAACACTTTCAACAAGTCTCTGCAGTCTTGAAAACCTCATGGTCTCTATCACTGCAAAAATTATATAGATCTTTTTATCATACCTCTTAATTTTAAAAAAAATCATAGTTTATAAATATTTTTAAGTTCTCTTTGGCCATGTATTTTCGCTAGGTTAAAGTCATCTCAATATTTATTTTCTCTTGAGGCAGTAATATAAAGATGAAGGAAATTTGCATGTATTAGGGACACTATTCATACTTAGGAAAATGCTATTAAGTGATAGCTGCTAAAATTTCTAGTACCATCCTTGTGTTTTATATGAGCTGAGTTTTACATGCCAAAGATTCAGAAACAGGAAAATTACACTTGCTCAAAATTAACTGATATTTTTAATTTATCTCAAGTACAGAATGACACCAATTACTAATATGAGTCAATAAATATGCCTATACTCCTATTTATTGTTAGAAATCAGACTCAAAACCTTCGAATAAGAGAGAATTGTCAATAGTGCTGGAATAGTCAATAAGTGAACAAAGTTGATGAACCAGAGACTTCTGCCTCATAAAAGGGAAGACTGTTATTTCATAGAAAAGTTCTGTTAAAAGAAAATTCTCTAGACAGAAGCTTGTCTTACCACTGAGCCTCAGTCTGGTGTCAGGAAAGACAGAAATATGGGAGCAAAGACCTAACCAAACTTGGATACTTCCCTATGAAAGTACAAGTTTATGACAACTCTCATGCTGACAGTTTCTGCTTCTGCCAAGCTTTGATGATTTGGCATCTCATATCAACTTGAGCTTTGTCCACATTTTATATTTTAAAGATAAAATAACTATTAACAATTCTGGTACAAAACAATTACTAAACAGAGACTCTTTGGAAGAAAGTTAAAAATCAGTTTTTGTTGGAAAAATGTTGCTACTACTGGACTTTATCAGTAAACGCTTCAATTAAGCACTAATAGCCTCATAGGTATTAGATGACTCTGGGAAGAGAATAAGGCTTTACAGTAATTTAAGGATTAGAGAACCAGGAGAGCAGCCTGAAGGCTTTTAACACCAGATAGTTACTTGGGGTGCAAGGCAAACCTAAGACAAAGAGATGATTTAGAAATTATGTGAAGGGCATCTGTGGGGCTTAGACAAAAACCCCTCTAACTTGTTAAGTAAACAAAAGACTTAATAATCCTTCCATCAGTCACCCTCCTTCAAAGCTACATGACTTGTTCTACCAAATATAAAAGAGAGCAACTTTCTACACCAGGTCTAGAGAGATACTTTTTTAATCTTCTCATACTCTTGCAGTACTGTTTTCCCCTTGAGGATATGCCTGCTCTATCCTGTTGAAAAATCGAGAAAAAAGGAGTAAATGAAGTTTATCCCAGTGTTCCTTTCTGAGGTCAGTCTAAGTAACCAAATGCCAGCCAAGGGCAGACCGATGAGTAAAATCATCCAAGTCAAGAAAATAAGAGCTGGCCACCAAAATCTAGAACTTAATCAAGACCCACAAGAAATAAATGCTTCCAACAAGAAGTGACTGAGGTTTGAATGTTGTCATGGACCATCATCACAGCATCAGAAAATTGGTATGTTGCCCACATGACTAAATGCTTGAAAAGAAAATGTTCAATCCAGACAGTTTCTGGGACTCCATACAGCTGAGCCTTCTTCAATTGAAACACATAAAATCTTGGGCCTAGTGTATTCACCTTCCCTGCCAACTTAGACGTTTTTGTCACAGATTATACTCATAAATCCTGTCTCAGAATTGACCTCTAAATTACTTTTATTTTTATTATTGTTATTGTTGTTGAAATGTCTTGGGCAAGCATAGTTGTCACAGTTTTTTTATTGGATAGTTTATTATTTACATTTCAGATGTCATTCCCTTTCTCCATTTCCCTTCCCTAAAAGCCCCTATCCCATAACCCTCCTCCTTTTTGCTTTTATACCATTTTAATTACATGCAAATATTAAGGTCATTCTAGGTTGAGAAACTAGCAATACAATAGATGCAAATAGTCAGGAACAAGCAAGACAATAAACATAAATAGTCAAAGAATAAGCAAAGCAATAAACAAAGTTCCATGAACACTCCCATGATCATAGTTTCTAAGGGCTTATCAGGATGACCAAAATATCTGTGCTACTTCCCTTCTTTGTTCTAGCCTAAGATTTAGATTCCTGACTGAAATTACTTCTTTGTTCTAGCCTAATGGCAGATTCCTGCCTGAAGCCCACTTCCTTGTCCTTGGCCAATGTCTATTCCTTCCAAGCAGCCCATTTCCTTGTCCTTGACCCATGTCAGATTCTTGCCAAGCAGCTCCAAAAGCTTTCTGTCCTCTCCCCCTGTTTTATTTCATAAACAAGTCTGAGCCTGTCTTACGTTGTTCTGAGAAGAATGCCTGCCTTATCTATTGTGGAATATGCTTATCAAAAGCAATGTACTTCTGTCTTAGGTTGGTAAGGCTCTGTAAGAAACTTGCCATCCTTGGTTTCAGCCTGTTAATTTAGTAACTCTGGGGTCCATTTTCAGTTTCAAGCCATGTACTTTGGTTGCTAACATGTTGTCACAGTTTTAATTGTTAACTTGGCACAATCTAGATTCACATGAGAAGAGAGTCTCAATAGATACTATCTCCTTCAGACTGTTCTGGAGGACACATTTGTTGGGGGTTTATCTTCATTAAATTGATAACCTGGGAGAAAATGCCCACTATGGGTACGACCATCCCATGAACTTGGAATCCTAAATTAGATAAAAGAAGAAGGATAGGGGTGGAGAATGCACTTAGTGTGCATGGATTCACTCGTTTTCTCTTCTTGACTATGAATATAACTATCTGTTTCATGTTCCTGATGCATTGACTTTCAGATTGTGCTCTTAAACTATGAGCTGAAATAAATCCTCATAAGTTGTCTTTTTCAGGGTGCTTTGCCACAGCAGCTAAAAATAAAACTAAGACAGAAATTGGTAGTGTTGTGATAAACCTAACTATGTGTTTCTTATGCCACTTGAATTGTTTTGTGGCTGGAATGTAGAAGTATTAGGTATATTGCCATGAAATATATGTTGAAGCAGAGCTTAATGGGCTGTTCTAGTGGAGGCCATAAGAAATGTATATGATGAAGACTCAGCTTATAAGGCTTCAGAGGGTAACAAATACTGGACTAGGGGCCACTAGTGTGAAACTTTGTACAAGAATCTAACCACATTCTTCCTGTATCCTGAGAATTTGGGTAAGATTAACTTTGAAAGAGATGTACTGATTTGTTTGGCAGGAGAAATATCAAGGCAGGGCAATACTCAGGGTGGTGCTGAAAAGGCAGCTATAATTGGTCAAACGATCAGTCTTGTAGTAGAGAAACCATTTGTCAATGTGACAGTATAGGGGTGTCTTAAGGAGAAGACTCCACCCATTATAGGCAAAATCTTGTGATTATCTAAATTCATTTAAAGGAAGAAGCCTAATGAGGAAATTTCCTGATCTTTGAAAGCAACTGCCTTGGACAGTATTTCCTTAGGGTCAGCATACAGAAGTGGATGTAGCTATGGTTCAAGAGAACTTGGCTACATCTCCAGTTAGCAAAGCTCTGTGGTCTTGTAAATTTTGTCCGTGTGGTACTGGTTTTAAAGGCAAAGATACAAGATTGATGGGTTCATAAAGAGCATCTTAAGACCAGTTACTGTGTAGCAAAATTGGAATTCTTATAGAAAGGTCCTGATTGATCACTCAAATGGAGAAGCCAGATTATTGAAGATGCCAGGATCATGGGACAAAGGTCTGAATGGTCTTGCAATATACAAGTAAAAGAAGCCATTCCCACTTACATGTTATCCCTATAGTTCCTGTAGGACTTTCAGAATGTCTATCATGATCAGTAGTAAGAATTTTGGATTAAGTTCTTAGAAAAATGATCTACAGTCTTCACTCTACTGAATAATCATGGCATGAGTTGGGCAAATTATTTATCCCCAAGTTTTCACCTATCAATTGAGGATTGGTACCACATCAGCATCTTCAGAGACATAATACAGGAACTAGTTGAAACTTTAAGAGCTTTAAATAAAATCCACTCTTCACCAATTTCTATTAGTAACAATAAATGGAATCTCAGTGATCAAGCAGAGAAAAGCACCCTCCCTCTTTTCTTTCCAAAATTCAGGACTTTGCAAATCACTGACATTGACAAGTTCTTACTCAGGTTTCCTGTATTTTGTTCTCCTTTAAATTTTACCTTAGAAAGATGTAAAGAGAAGTTGGAGACCAGCAATGATCCTACTACATGCACAACTTCTTAATGCATAAAGCATAGAAAGCTGAATAAAGCAATGTCTTATCTGTTCTCCATCACTCAAAGACAGTCAGTGCCACATAGAGTTGACCTTCTTAGGAAAGATTCTAATAAGGATCCTCCCCCACCCACATGCTACTGTGAATCTGTTCACAGCAAGGGAACCAGCAGACAGATGGCACAATAAATGTTAGGTGCCAAGTGTACACTATTTCTTTCATGGAAAAGCCAATAAAAAATGGAAAGAAAATCATCATACTCTTATTACTGCCTGTATAGCAAAGGTTACTATTGAAACTCAGACAGATCCATTCACAAATATAAACAAAAGTGATATTATTGTATCGAATCAGTTGATAGGAGTAGATTTTAATTGTTTTTAATTTTGTATGGTAAAAGCATTTAGATATCCCATAAATAAATTACATACATTGATTATGATTCTCCTAGATAAAGTCTCAGACAGATCTTTAATTTAAGCAAATAGATCAAATTCTGCTTAAACAGAAGGCTATTCCCAAAGCACCTGCTGTTACACAGGTTGTCTCTCATTTCTGTTGTTTTTAGAACGCTACTCTTTAAAACACACACATTTTCTCTCTCTCTCTCTCTCTCTCTCTCTCTCTCTCTCTCTCTCTCTCTCTCTCTCTCTCTTGAATTCACACACACATCATCACTATCATCATCATCTCAGGTGGGTCTATCACAAAATGGTATGTTTATGATTTATTTGTATACCTGGTTTCTGAATGGTATATCTTGAACAGTATCCCAAGGTACATCTTTGGGTGTAGCCACCATAATAAAACATTCTTCAAATGTAGAGCACTATGCAAGTGTGGAAAAAGGATAATTTACAGTGAGGCTCTCTGTCACTTGCTAGGATGTCCCAGTGGGAATTCTGGCCCTGCCAAGAACAGACTTCATTATAAACTCACTAGTGAGATTCATCAGCAGGAAGATGACCTAGAAACTTCTTATCTAAGTCTCTTAACACCTGGTATGCCTTGATTTTTTTACATGCAATTAACCTGGAAATTGTGGATTTATGGCATACATTCTGTTGGGGAATTGACTTTAGCTAAGTAAGTGCTCTAATGTGTGTGACTGATGAAGTGTACAGATTCCAAAGTCATACATCTGGCTGATTTTGAAGTATGCAAGCATCAGGCATAGCTTAGCAATCTATGACTCTACTTGGCTTAGGCTATGCACACATCCCTCTCCTAACAGTGAACTTGGCAACTTGGTCTCCCCACTTATATTGATCTCCATACATACCCTACTTCTGAACAATGGAGTAAGATACTCTTCTCACCAACTCTTTGGTAATGCTCCATTTTCATTTTAACACACTTAAGAACTATATCCAATCAGCCCTCTGTCTTGTCTTGGTTTTAGACACATGAACAATAAAGTTGTAACCTCTGAATGAACTTTTAAGAATTTACAATATTATGCTTATGCATGTTTGGGCATGTATATGATTGAAATCAGATACATCATGGGAAGGGAGGTACAAAATAGAAAAAAAAAACATACTATTGAAATCTGCCAATCAAAGTAGAGAAATGCCCATACTCTACCAAAACTCCTCCCTGTCTTAGACTCCACAAAGAAAGGTGTGGATGGAAATTTGGAGCCAGGCCAAACATCATGTCTGTATCTCTCAGATAAAAGAAAGGTAATATGAAAGGAGAAATCCCTCACATGTATGAGGAGTAGAATCATTACCTTCTTTGATAATTTATGTCTGCTCTAGGTCATCTGTGGTGTGGTGGAATTTCAGCCTGTCTTATCTTGTACTTGCTGTAATGCAAGTACCTCAAAATGCATAGACTAAGCTTGTTCTTTGTTTTCCTGTTACTCACAATTAAAAGTTTTGGTTTCTATGCTGCTATGTGTAAGGCCTCTTGGGGAATGAGCTGTTTAGTTTCCTTGTGGATGAGCTGTGTAGAAACTTTCAACATCAAGTAAACATGGTTAAAAGAGGAATTGACTCTGTTCTCTTCCCAAGCCAGGTTTTCAGAGTATTTTTCTTTAGCACTCAATTTTAACTGAAGGAATGTCTGGGCAAAAGTGAGAAGCCCATACATTACAAAGACAATGATGAGATATAATTAATTATATGACACTCAGCTTATTCATTCCATTTCTTCTCTCAATTTCAGCATTTAATTGAAAGCTGTTGGCACCAAGTTATTTGTTATTAACTTGCTATCATTATGTCAAGGGCACCAAATGATACATTTGTCTTTGCCATTTTTAACTCAGGATGATGACACATCAAAAGTGACATTTAGTTTTAACATATGGAGCTTATCTAACACACCATTGTTAGGAGATCGACCTCAGTGTTGGCGACTCAACTTCTGTGGGAGACTTCCCCAAGGAGGAAACATCTCTAACAGCTGTTCCACTCAGCAAATGCTAGATGGTCAATTTAATATTCATAGCTCTTGGCTAAAGGAATCTAATCTAATCAAAAACAGCAATCTAATTTATCATTACAGTTATGCAGTATTTTGAATACTCCATGTTGTCTTCAGCCATAGACATTAGACTTCTACACAGATACCTTACAGGTCCAGTACATGGAGCTTTTGTTACATGCACATTCTGGCGTTCTAGGTTTCAGGTTGCATGTAATTATCATCAACTCTGGTAACACTACTGTTGCTGCTCCATGCCCTTCACTTTATATATTAAAATATTAACAAAAAAGAACAAAATATTGAGTGCTAAAATTTTCAAAATCTGAAATACCTAAGCAAGCCAACAAACAAAAAACCCTAAAAAACCAAAAGGGAGTATGTCAACATCAAGTGGCCTCAAAGTGAATGTATGTATACGATTTAACATATTTTTCTAAGTAATTCATTTCCAAACCATGTCCTTCCCCTGGAAATCAGCAACAAAAAGGGGTTTGTTTAAGTTAAAGCCATTTCTTAAAGAGATTTTGTCTATTTTCCAGAGACTGAAATATTTTAGATCTTTGGAAAACTTGTGCAGACTTTAATTGTTAAGCATCTATAAACTGGAACTCAGAAATGCTTCCAATTCTGAAACTGAGCATCATGCCATTGTCTTCACATGTGTCCACTGTGATGGAGAAGCTGACGTTGTAACTCTGTTTGGTGTGGTTATATATAAATAAGCACAACAGTTGTTGGTCACCATGGTAAACAGCACAGTAGGTTTGGGGAGTTTCTGGCACCTCACAGTTACTTTCACAATCTCTCTGTTGACAACCACAGCAGATGACCCCTTTGGCCTCCATCCCTACAGGTGAGGAAGTTTTGATTGTCTCTAGTTTAAATTCATTATCATTAAATTCATCAAAAACATTTTTAGTTTTTAACTTTGGTACTTTACTTGAATGAATGATAACTAAGGAATCCCATTTCAATTACGATAGATGAAGCCAGGAAAAGCTTTTGAGTTCTTCTATTATTGGTATTAGTTATCACTATCATTATTATTTGCCCCTGAGAACCCCTAATTCTCACTTGCACATACAGGATTGAGATAAAAATATATCCTATAACTCAACCAATATTCTTTTAAGATAAATATTGATTGAAATTGACAGTTTTCTAATGAAATAATAATTATTAAAAAATGACATGTAAACCTTGAGTAATATAATGATTCTTATGCTTTTCTTATTTATGAATTTGAAAAGTCTTGATGACCTTGATTATCTTAGCTGTCTTTATAAATTTGACAGACTCAGTAAAAGTATTTTATTGCTTTTTTTTCTGTTTGTTTATTTATGTGTTTGTTTGTTTGTTTATTTGGGGAGGTGGAACTTGTGCCATGGGTTGTGAGTTTCTGTGCTGACCCAACTAACCTACCTAACCACCTACTAACCCTAACCTACCAAGCCCTAACCCGAAAACCACCTAACCCTCTGCAGTTGCTGCTATGTAGACCCTGGTGATGAAACTCGGATTGCCAGTCTTGGCAGCAAGTACTTTCATCCACTGAGCCATTTTGTTGGTCTAAGAAAACTGTTTTATATCTAGACTTGTACAATCTTTGTTATGGAGAAAAAGGTGCTCAATGATAGTCCTACAACACATATTAATTTAAAAATCTGGGTTGAAGTGAATGTTAATGTGAGGTCATATTCTGTCATTCCTCAGGTGGAGCATTCCTAATTTGCTTTCTGCTGTTCACATATTCATTAGCCATCAAATTATGGCTTCCATGTTGGTATTCTTTACATATCTCCCTACTGAGTGGAAGAGTTCTTCACACAGGATAGGTCTGTGGGCCATATTTTGTATAGCAATGCCCTAGACCACAAGCTCTTCAGAACACCCATCTCCTGAAAAGAAACTATCCAAGCATGCCTCCATTCCAACTCCCCAGTGCTTTTTGACTCCTGGAAGTTTAGCAGTAATTTTTAGTTTTTAAGTTACAAATGCTTCGTATATTACATAAAGCCAGCATTATTACTTCTAAATTTAACTGACTGTGGATCTCTACATTGTTTCATGTGATTAGCAGTCATTTTCAGGCAATGCTGTTGAGCAGTTTCCCTTGTGAGTGTCATTGCTGGTACCTGCATTCCATTTCACACTCAGCTGGTAGCCTGTTCTAGGTACCAGGCCCCACAGGAAAAATGCTGGACACTCTTACATATTCTACTGTACCAGATGCAGCACGGTTCTGAAGGAGAAGATAGTAAATATTTACAGTATCCTGGCTTATCAATACACTGCTTTACCAAATATTTTCAGTAATTGGATTTGAGCTTCATAGGTAATTAATCTTGACCACATTGTCATTGTCATTTATCAGTTACTACTCAATCTTTCTACCAGAAAGGAAATTATTCTAAGTTATAGATGAAAGTGTTTGCCTCCCTGACATCAGAAATCACATCACAAATATGAGAAGATTAAAAAGAAGTATTTTTGAAGACACTAAATCTATTTAACTCTTTAGAACAGAGTGAAATATGAGAATAAATGAGTTATACTTTTAATTTGTGTATGTAAGGATATTAAAACAAGTGTTTGAAAATCAACATAAAGGGAATTTGATTCCTGATAAAGAAACTTCTGAATTTTAGGTGGCATTGGGCAACATATTCCTAGAAGATTGTGTGTATTTGAAGAACTATAATTAGCTATTTATGACACTCATAAAATTCCTTGCAGTTTCCATTGGAGTGAGTTAGATATGAGTTCTAATCCATAAACAAAATTAATGACCATGCTTTTGGGGAAGATTAAAATAAATTATTGGGAAAAGTAGGGGAATCACACTGTTTTCTAAAAACTATTCAAGAAGATCAAAGAGATGAAGAAGCAGCAGATGGACTTAGTCTAGAGTCTCCCAAAACCTGCCCAGTGAGAACACAGGCCTGCTGACACAGACCACTACAGCATACACTGTCACTACAGTCAGCAAGTGTCACAGTGCCTGCTGGACCCTTGGCCCCATATGTCATTGCTTCTGAAAATAAAATGGATTCTTTCCTCTCTCAGTCTTCATTTTGTACTGTAGGGTGGATCTAACTCATTATCCATGCCCAGGTCACAAGCCCGTGTCCTAGCTGCAAAGGAAATTGAAAAACTCCAATGCAGCTCTTTTTTTTTGGAGTGGGTTGGAGGTGGGTTGGGTAGCATAGTTCTATAAAGATCCCAAAGGTGGGATTTTGCCTGCTATAAAAGAAAATTCTGATATTTGGAAGCCTCCAAAGCTACAAATATACATTGCAACGTGCTTCCAAACTATTCACTCACAGAGGTCCACATCATTACTAATGTATGGATGGTCTGCAAAGTTGAAAGGTTGTCCAGGATCTTCCAAACGCCAGCTGTCTCGTGTTCAAAATGTAGTTCTCAAATAACTCAAAACGTTTGAGCACAAACACATATTTCGATGTCGTCCACCTAGGGAGAAGCTTTGCAATATCCTGCTGCCTCCCCGGTTCTCACCCTTGCAGTGTACTTCCCAAGGCCACAACCTAATTAACAATCGCAAAGCTTCTACAATACACTGCCTTCACAAGGGCTGCTTTCTCTATTAGCTTGTTCAGCTTCTCTCATCTCTTCTGATTAACAGCTGATAAAAGGAAATCAAAAGCACCTGATGCCCATTTTTCATAATGGAGAAAATTTATTTGTCTCTGAGGCATGAATCAAATTTACTTTTCCTGAGATCCCTTCCATTTGTTTGGAAAGTACAGCCGAGAACATGGCCCTTCATTTGGCCAAGACCTCTTTCTGACTCTGCTTACTTGTATTGATTCAGCAAAACATTGATATACTTACTTTGTAAACATCATCACTATGTATAAAATATATGCATCCACTTTTAGTTCTTTGAACCACTCTAATTTTACTACCATAATGAAAGATCATTTACTATGATTGTGTATATTGCCATAAAAATAGTGAAATAAAACACACTTGAAATGGAAAGATTCAAAGATTCTCTATTTGTTAAATAAAAATGTCATTACTAACAATGACATTTTATTACAATGTTTCTCTGAATACATCAAAAACATTTATGAAGTGACTACTATGTAAAGTGACATGCATGATTAGGGTTTGACCTATGAATCACATATTAGGTAGAATATATAGGCAGCAGACATTAAATTATCATCACTTCTAGCAATATGCTAACATAATGGCACAGGACAGAAAATACTTGGGTTAAAGATGGTTGGTAGTAAAAAGTATGGAGATAAACCAAGGGGTTATTGTGGTCAGCCATATCAGTGAAAATGACAGGTAGATGAATTGTTTTATAATATTAATATTGGAAGCAAATAAGAATTATTGATTTGTTATGGTAATTAGTGTGTAGCAGATGACAAAATGGTCCCATCTGATCCCTTTCTGTATTGAAGACCTGTGCAACATAACCTTGAGGATATTTTCATCAAGGGATGGACTCCTCCTCACTCATTAAGTCTGGGCTTTTTCTGTGTAACTTTCTGTGACCAAGTAAAGAAATTAGAGGTGACTGTATCCATTCTGAGGCTAGCTTCAGGAAGTCTGTGGCTCTAACTTTCTCTCAGGACCCTGTGTTCACCATGGAACCAGTATTAGCTTTCTTTCTGGAATGAGATGGCATTGCAGGGAAAGAACCTCTAGGCATCCCAGCAGAGGGCATCCTTAATCAGATAACTCTAGCTTCCCTCTGTCTATAAACAGCAGGGCCATGTTGATCAGAGAAAACTAACAACCAATATTTATTGTAAGAGAAAGGCCATGCTACTTAAACATATATCATAGTGTATCATTTCAAGGTGGGTCTGTATTAAGATACATGACAGTCAATTATTTTATAAACTCTAATTCTTAAAGATTATACTTACAACGCCAACCAAGAGTCATGCATATTAGATATGACTGAATAAGTCCATTTAACACAAACACACACTTCTTATTACTAATGTTATGTATATAAAAAAAAATCTCATCTGAAAAGAGCTATATATTTGCTAAAGAGACAGGACTTAAGAGCTCAGTGCTTGACAGCACTTATTCTTCAGAGGTCCTAGCAACTTACAGCTATCTACAACTCCAATTACCAGGGACCAGCACTCTAGCCTCGGAGGGTACCAGGCACTCATAGTGTACATCCATTGTACACAGACAAAACAGTAACACTTCTTCTTTTCCTATTTTATGTTTTGTCTAGCTAATGGTTTCTAACATTCACCTTTAGCATGACAGCTCTACAAGACTTATTTGTGGGTAATGCAGTTCTATGGCAGTAATGAATGGAGATATCAGTGGGTGAAAAAGAGCCAACACGGGACTGTAAGGAGAACAACAGTAGGAAGAATTACTTATACTATGAAAGCAGACTAGCCTAGAGTGTGGAGTCAGATGGGAAAAGTAGGAATTTTTTTTACACTTCCAACTTAAGTTTCCTCTTCTTTCCATATATGAAATGAAAATGAGACTATTTCTCACACAAGAGATTATAAAAATAGATGACATACTGCAAATATATTAAATAAATGAACCTTCAAATCAAAGAAATCAATAGGAGGCTTAGATTTTCATATAATGATAACACCAAAGGTCTGTGGCTTTAGGGTTAAGTCAACTAACAGTACAAGGTCACTGCTGTGAATCTGCTTTCTGGGATTTCTTTGGGTTTTGTCTCATCATCACAAGGTAGCAGCCTCAGCGATAAGCAAATGTCATGGTCAACAGTTGGGCCAGGTATTTATTCTCTGTATACAAGCGGAATTGGGAAAATCAATATTTGGCATTTTTAGATTCTTAATATGATCAATGCTCCCTATCAAAGTGGGAAAGGTGTAAGCAAACATACAATAATTTTTGACACTTTTCTTTTCTGAGCAAGGTGAAATACAAAATGTACAGTTCAAGGAAGGAAAGGGTACCAGGAAGTGAAATGGAGATCAATCCTGTGTTCAAGGAGATAAAAGATTAGGGAAAAGCCAGATATTAAATGGAATAAAGGAGTGGTGACCTCACATTAAGATCCCACCCAGTTAAGCTTCCCACTTGTAAAAAGGAATTAAAGAAAAGCTCAGAGACAAGCAAGTGTGACAGTGAACACCTTTAAGCTTAGGCTGTTGAACTTGCTCTATAATGAAGAAAACTATGGAAAATAGAATGTTGGGGACGATGTAATTGAATGAAGGGGTCATGTTTTAGCCCCAGCAAGCAGTAGAACTTGGCAGGTTCAGTCATGTGGTTCTGGCTTTAGATTAAAGGCAGTGTTAGAGATGGTTGAGCCATGGGATACCTGCTAGCAAAGCTGCTAAAAGAGAATGAAACTAGCCCAATAGCAAGAGGTATGTTGTAAAACTGAGAGAAGTCGAAGATCTGAAGAGCACTTTGACATCTGACATGGAGAAGTAGAGTTTGGAATTTGTCCAGCTGCTTTTCAGTCTTGCTTTGACCCAGTATTTCTTCACTATGCTCCCTTTCTTCCCTATGGAACAGTTACATGTATCCTGTACCATTGTGTTTCAGAAGCATGTGATCTGCTTTTTTATTTCAATTTTACAAGGGATTACAATTTAGAGATTGGATGAGTCTCAGAAAAGACTTTGAACTTTGGACTTTTAAACAGTGTTAATACTCCAAAGACTGTGAGAACATTTGAAGTTTGAATGCATTTATACAAGTCTATAAGGGCTAGGGAGTAAAAGTGGTAGTTTGAGTAGAATGGCCCTCATAAATCATGTGCTTGAAATCTTGGCCCATTGGGAATGGTGCTGTTAGGAGGTGTGGCCTTATTGAAATAGGAAAGCCTTGTAGAGAAGGAATATCACTGAGGGATGGGCTTTGAGGTCTTATATGCTCAAGAAATGACCAGTGTAGCACACAGTCCCCTGCTGCCTGCAGATCCAGATGAAGACTTCTCAGCTTCCTTTGCCAGCACCAATCTGCCTTCATGCTGCCATGCTTCCTGCCATGATGATAATGGACTAAACCTCTGAAACTCTAAGCCAGTCACAATTAAATGTTTTCCTTTATAAGAGTTGCTGTGGTCATGGTGTCTGTTCTCAGCAATGGAAACCACAAGACAATGTGACAAACTAAATTTAAATATTTATTTTTATTTCTAACTATGTGCATGTATACATGTTTGCATCTTGTGTGCACACACAGAGACATGAATGCAGGTGACTGGGAAAGCCTGAAGAAGATGTCATATTCCATGGAGTCGGAGTTACAAGTGGTTGTAAGCCAACTGACATGGCTTCTGGGAGTAGAGCCAGGTCCCTTGATCTCTGAGCCATCTCTTCAGTCGCTATAAAAAAATTTCAAAAATTTGGTATTCAGGGAATCAATGCTAGGGGTGATGAAACTTGAGACCATCATATTAAATGAAAAGAACTTGTTTTATAATGACAAGTATTTTATGTTTTCTTTTATATATCGGATATGGATTGAGGCATGGCAGTAAAAGCATGTCAAAGGGGAAAATAATAGAGATACAAGTGATCACAGTGCAATGCTTTGGATAATTAATTATAAAGTATACAAAATTTAAAAGAAAAATATGAGAAGTTATTTTTCGAGTTGATAGAAAGAATTTCATTAATCATTTATTCACTTGAAGAACATTAGATCTATCAATCTTGTTTATCTTCTCAAAGAACCAGCTTTTAGACTTGTAGATTCTTTGTAACTTTTTGTTTCTATAGATACAGAAAACGTCTTTGACAAAATCCAACATGCTCCCACAGTAAACATCTAAGGAGGTAGGAATGGAGGAAATATCCCCAATATAATAAAGGCTATATATGACAATACCATGGCCATCATTATCCCAATTAGAGAAAAACTCAAAAGAAATCCTATTTAAAATCAAGAATAAGACAGAACTGTCTACTATCCATAGTTGTTTACAATGGAGTATTTGAAGTACTGATCAGAATAATAAAACAAGAGAAGAAATGCAAATAGAAAAGGATGAAGTTATCTCTATTTCTAGATGTTATAATATTATATGTGAGAGTTTCAAATCCACAAGTAAATTTCTAGAAATGATGAATTTTAGCAAAGAAAAAGTGTATAAAATCAACTTACAAAAACCAGCTTTTCCATATACAAACAGCAAAGAAATTGAAGACGTTTTTGCAAAAATGCTCCCAGTCACCATATCCTCAAAAACACGATAAAATTCTAGTAATATCTCCCAAAGTGAAAGATCTGTATGCAATGAAATCTTTAAATCTCTGAAACAAAAGATATTAAATGATGAAAAGATCTCCTCCCAGCTCATGGACAGGTAGAATTAATATTATGAAAATGGCTATCCTACAAAAATAATTTAAGGATCAATGTAACCCCAATCAAAACCTGTATCTTAAACTGACATTATCAGATGTGTTAACAAAGGTATTTAAAAGTAAATGCTATCTTTATAGTTACAGTTAAGGTATCATGATTTCAACAGCCAAATAAAATGTCATACCTATTGAAGGCAATTATTATGCAACATATCATTCTATTTATTACACTCAGCCAGTTAAGTCCTACCAGAAGTATCTTTCTGGCACAATAAATAACTCCAAGTAATATTGTACATAAGCACTCAGCTGCACTAAAGTTCACCACAAGTGCCATTGCTTTAAGTTAATATTGCTTTTTGTGTCTTAAGTCTCAAAAGCTAATTATACTTAGAAAATACCAAGCCCTTAAATATTAAATGCTTTTCCCATTTTGCCATGAATGGAAATCTTAATTAATAGTAACATCACAGCCTTGTTCACATTAGTAACTAAAATAAATACTTTATGGAGTCCAGCTAAAGATAGGGAAACGGAGTCTTAGACCTGCCCTTCTGGCAGCAGCTTTTCAAATGATTTTAAAGTTTAAACCTAAAATATGCTGCAAACAATGGTTCATCAGTGTATCCAACAACCCATGGAGAGCAAATGTGAACTGTGCCCATACATAAGGCAACAGGGATGCAAATTAGGCAGTGAACACAACTGCTGATCAGATGTAGAACAACTCATTTTACAGCATAGGGAAGCTTCTAGAAAATTAGTTCAAAGAAAGAAATTTAAAATCAAAATCAAAGTTCTTCACAATTAAAAGAATACGGAGGTAAAAAGTTCTAACAAGTAAAATATCCTCTTTAAAATAATTTTTAAGGTTTAGTTTGTTTTTAATTACATATTCTTGAGAGCATCTGTGCGTATGTTCACATGTTAATGCAGTTGCCCACAAAGTCCAGAAGAGGGTGTTGGATCCTCTGGAGCTTCCAGGCCATTTTGACCCACTGAACATGGATTCTGGGAGCCAAAGTTGGGTCCTAGGGAAAACAGCAGTAGTTCCTAATTTTTGAGCCATCTCTCCAATCCAGAAATCCTCTTTAAATGTCTGATCTCTACCAACAAAACTCTTAACTCACATATAGAACACAGTACAGATTAATTTGCAAGGACAGTCAAAGTGTTAGTTTTCCACATATAGTCAACATAATTGTGTAAATTCAGCTTCAAATTGCAATTTTTTTCTTTTTAAAGAATTATTTATTTACTTTATGTATATGAGTACACTATGACATTGAATCCCATTACAGATGGTTGTTAGCCACTATGTGGTTGCTGGGAATTCAACTCATAATTTCTCGAAGAGCAGTCAGTACTCATAACCACTGAGCAATCTCAAATAGCATTTCTTAAACTTGATATCGTAAGGAATCATAGAAGTTAGGCATGGTGATTCATGCCTGTAACCCTGGTAGGGGATTACTGAGTTGTGAGTATTGCTGTAATATTAGGCAGAAACCTGGATTCTGTAGCAAGATTCTGTCTAAACCATCTAAAATCAAAATTAAAGTCTAGGGGTTGGAGTGATGGTTCAGAGGTTAAGAGTCTGTACTGCTCTTGCAGAAGACATGAATGAGTTTAGTTCTCAGCACCCATTGGGTATTATCTATTCATTTAGAGTTTCAGGGGGATCTAATGCCCTCTTCTGATCTCCACAGGCAGCAAATACCAACAAGGTACACATATATTGATGTAAAACACTCATATGTGTGTATTGGGGAGGTAATCAAACCAAAATAAAAGAAAGAAATCAGAAAAGTACAATCTTGTTGAAAAAGAACAGAATCAAGGAATCTGGACAATGGCTAATGTCAGTAACATATTTCCAGAACCCATATTAAAATAAAACAAGGCAGGTTTGCATTCCCAGGGCTGAATGGTAGAGATAGGCAAATTGTTCTTAATGATAACTCACTTGATAACTTGCCCTCCAGGCTGGAGAGACAGCTCAGCTGTAAAGGAACTTGCTTGGTAAGTCCAGAAAATCTGAAATTAACCACCCAAATCTATGTGAAGATGCAAAGGTACCAACTTTACAAAATTATCCTCTGCCATCCACATGTATATTTGACATGTGTATGGATCTGGGCACATGTACACACACACACACACACAGATAGAGAGAGAGAGAGAGAGCAGAGAGTTAAAAATCTATATTCTTCCTGAACTAAGTTCTTCCTATATAATTTAACTTCTTTGGGAGGGGGAACTCCAATAACTGCTCCCCGAGGAAACAGTACTTATTTTAGAATCTTCTAGTTGTCAGCTGCCTGTAGAACCCAAATTAAGACAATAAGGAAGAAAAACCCACCTACTAACCATGTGTTTTAAGCTGTCAAGATGTGCCATTTCAGGCTTCATATACCTAATGGCTTCATAGAGCTGAAACACTGTGTATTCCTACAACTTCTAGGCCTACTGCTTTGTTTTATCCAAGACAGTTTGAAAATAAAGTGTGAATATGAAAAGAAAATACCAAATTAAAATACCATCAAATCCCATATAGTACCTCCTTACCAGATATCTTACTGGAATAGATTCACCTCTGTCTTTGAGAAAGTTTTATATTTCTTCCATATTTTAAAATTATTCTGAGTTTTTAAAAGACAATTTAGAGGTTCTGTAATCCAAGAAGGGTTTTGTTACCTCTGAACATGAATTAGAAACTTCATAAACTGATTTAAATTCAAGATCTAAGTGAATATATATATATATATATATATATATATATATATATTATATAATTTAATCTGCAGTCTCACCAACTTTCCCTATGCTCCAAGTAAATTCTTTCCTCTTCCTTCCAAATATGTTGATGGCAACAATAGACTAAGTTCCCCAGATAAAACATACCTGATCATTGGTATCATAAAGTAATCCATTGTTACAGGGCTTTAGTACCATATAGTAAGCCATCATTACTGTCCTTTAAACTTCAGGCCCATGGTGAAAAAAAAAAAAAATCTAGCATTGACTTTGATAGCTGCTACAATAAATATGGATGTTTGTTCCTCTTGTAAATAAAAGGATTCTCTGCAGAATGTTTCCTCCTAAAGTTATGATGCTGTCCCTGAAGCTATTTCATAGCCTCTTTTAGACTGCAATCTCTCTTATACTCTCTCACAAGAGTAAATAGATACAAGAGCTTTTCTAGGGAAAACAAAGTATCCGTGTGCATGTGAGCTGTTCCCTCTTGGGGCAGACTTAGTTGGAATAAGAGTGCTGAAAAGTACTTCATGTAAAATCTGATCAGGGTAGGATATTATTTCTAAACTTGAGCATTGTGGCTAACTCCTCGAGCTGTTAAAAACAAACAAACAACAACAACAACAACAAAAAAAAAACCCCAGCAAATCAACCATGGAAAGCTCATGGTGTCTAGTGCATTAGCTTGGAAAGGAGGAGGATCAAACCTGAATAATTTTTCATTTCTCAACACTGTGGGGTGGTGGACTATGAGAGGCAGCTGGGCACCTGGTCGAGCACAGGCCTTGAACCCTGGACCCTAATGAGATGGAAGGTGTTGGGCTTTGCTCCTGGGCCCCTGGTTCCTTTCACTTAGCTTCAGCCCTTCAAAGCCCTTCCCAAAGAGAGGTTTGTGTCACCCAGCACAGGTAGAGGGTGTGACTACAGGCCTCTGCCTCAAGAGATTTCCATATTAATGAGATACCTGAAGGCCAGAGGGGTAGCCAATTAAGTATTCCTTCCAAGACTCTCCTCCTTACAAACGATATTTAACTCAGGTCTGCCCTGAGATATGGGGGTGGGGTGGGGGTGGTGGGGTACATCCAGATTCATCCACGTTCTGCCATGATAATAAACCTTTTAGCACCGTGACTTCCTCGTGTCTTTGGGGCCTGCTGTGGAAAACCGTGGAGGGGGCTTTAGACTACTGAGCTGCTGTTTAATCTCCCTCTGAAGACTTCTCCATGGTGCTGCCATGGAGGAGGCCGCATCCTCAAAAAACTAGCAGAACCAGCCAAGCGAGTACAGTAACCAAGAGTATCTACACGCAAGGTGCTGTCGGGCTTCCTTTCCACTTGTTCCTCTTGGCTGCAGTCTAGCCCATATGCCCTCACGTCTTTGTTCTTCCACGGCTCCCAGCAGTATCTGGGAGCCCAAGGACAAAGACCACAGGCCACCGGGTCCACTCAGAGCCCTGCCCCTGTGGAACTTCAGGCTGAGACCTCTCCATGCAAGGGCGGAGCTCCACAGCGTTTTCCAGGCACTTCGTGGAGTGAACCCAATCAAATTCCCTTGCTTCTACTCCCCAGAGAAGCGTTCCAGCCACCTGGAGCGGCAGACATGTGGGGAACCACAACTCTGCCCAATAGGATCCACACCCGTGCACTCGAGCTAACAGTCCCACACAACATCATAGATCTGCGCCTTCCCATATGGCCTATTCCAATAATGGTTCCTTGCAGTGAGAACTTTGGTTTCTTTAAAAAATGCAGCTCTGGAAAGGGTGTGATTCTGCTAGCTGAAGATAGTTTGTTTGGAATTCTGGGGACTCTTGAATGGGTATAAAAATGTCAAAGTCCCAAGAAGCTATAGTGACTGCTGCTGCTCCTGTTGTTGGTTGCTGCTGTAGCTTTTGTTGTTTGCTGGATTGCTGGTTGCTGGTTAGAGATATTCTGAGGACAAAGATTGGACTTGGTCCTAGGAACTTGGAGCCCCTAATCAGCAGGAAGTAGTCTAAACAGATCTGTGCTTCTTTTTCCCTTTAATCTTCTTTCTTGCCTACCTAGTGTTGGGAGAGTTGGAAGGGACTAGGGTGAAGAAGGGTGGTAGAATAAAAGAACCCAATAAAGTAGCCCTAAAGTACAGATACAGTTGCAGTTTCCTCATGATACACTCTGTGGGCTAATTCCATTCTTATCCTTCCTAATCACATGAGGGGGTTAAAAGTGAATGCTGTGGTATAAGCCAGCTAGGATACTTGCAATCTGTTGCAGTATACTTCTTTTCTTAGCTCCACTGTAGCAGCAACTTTTGGTAGCTTGAAACAAACCATGATATTTAAGTCTATATCCAGAGGTTAGGCAAGGCCCCATTGAAGGATGGGGCCACCCACTATTCTCAAAATTTTAACCCATAATTGCTCCAGTCTAAAGGAAATACAGAGACAAAGAGTGGAGCAGAGACTAGAGAGAAAGGCCATACAGAGATTGCTCCACCTGGGGATTCATCCTATATGCAGCCACCAAACCCAGTCACTATTGCTGACACCAAGAAGTACTTGCTGACAGGAGCCTGATATGGATGTCTCCTGAGAGGCTCTGCCAGAGCCTTACCAATACAGATGTGGATGCCTGCAGCTAACCATCAGATGAGCACAGGACCCAGTGGAGGAGTTAGGGAAGGACTGAAGGAGCTGAAGGAGCTTGCAACCCCATAGGAAGAACAACAACATCAACCAACCAGATCCCCCAGAGCTCCCAGGGACTAAACCACCAACCAAAGAGCATACATGGAGAGACCCATGGCTCCAGCAGCATATGTAGCAGAGGATGACCTTATCTGGCATCAATGGGATGGGAGACCCATTCTGTGAAGGCTCCCAGGGTAGGGGAATGTTAGGGTACTGAAGCAGGAGTAGGGCTGGTAGAGGAGCACCCTCATAGAGGCAAGGGGGATGGGGGATATGATGGGGATTTGTGGAGGAGAAACCAGGAAGGGGGGGATAACATTTGAAATGTAAATAAGTAAAATAACCAATAAAAACTTTTTACAAATTATCTAATGCTAAAATTCAGGACTTTCCCATTATTGGACAATCAGTGGTGAGACATTTACCAGCAGAGCTCTAAATGTGGAGAAAGAAAAATAGCAGAACACCAAAATAGCATGTTCCAAGTTTTAATATGTCCATGAAAAAGCATCTTCTATAATTATAAATATAAGGAATGCCTCTGTATTCCGTAGACTCCATGCTCTAGTAATTGTCTAGTTATTCTATTGTCCATGTTCAGGTCTAAGGGAATAAAAGGCAGAGAAGGTTTCAGCATCATGATCAAGTTCAGGCCTCCAGTCTACTTTGTAAAGCGAGCAAGTTCCTTATTGTCTCAGCCACAACTCTGTCCCCTGAGGATCAACACAAGAATGTAGTCTCTTTTCTGTTCCTGACAACTCTTACTGAGAGAATAAATAAAACCTAAATTGAAAATAAATTTGGAAATAATTTGAATACGGAAGTGTTCACTAAGTATGGTGCTCCAATAAGACAATAGGACCATCCAGGGGAAGTAAGTAAGTCAGTAGATAAATGAATAAATGACAGTGGATTTACACAGGATCCTGTAGAATCCAAATCTAACTTTATTTTCTTAGCTCTTTTCTGATAAAGGCCTGGTAAAGGTACCATGTTTTAGGGAAATTACTTTAGAGTACAATGAAGTTGCAAGAATCTGCTTTTTAAGTTGCATCCTGCAGAGAGGTGTTCTCATGGATGCTTTTGGGAAATAACTTTCATCTGGCAGGGTGAGCAGCTATCACAATTGTCTTTGCAGAATGTTCAGTTAGGTGTGATTGTTGTCTCACTTCTATTAGAAGGCCGAGGTTGTTTATTTCACAGAATTAACCAGGGAATCTTAAGATTAAGTGATTGTGTGGGATTCGTGTATTGCTTTCTTTCCTAGGTTCCGAGGTGCAGATGAGGCTAACAAATTTTGCTTTGTGTTGTCCTACTCTGTAGAACATAATACTTTCAAAAATGTAAGAACAGATGATATCCATTGTACATATTTCAAAAAAGAGTTATCCTGCACAAATACTTGGGCATTATGATAAGCCCACAAGCAGTGCTATTAGAATGTGTTGTTAACCACAGCTGGGGAATGGCTCCCATTGGGAGAAGATAACATTGTCAGTGATGGGAATTTTGGTCTTGGTGAGAAAATTTTATAAGACTCTGAGAAATTATTTAAAGCTATGTATATAAGGCTCCATTTGGGATATCCCATCTCCTGAATTCATCTTCTCTTTTAATATATGCATATGAAATATTTAGTCAAATAAAACCTTTAGGGCTCAGTGTACTGATTCACATTTTAGTCAGCTGATACCCTGCTGGTAGGTACCCCTGACCTCCTGTGGCTACAGGTAATGGGTGTGTAGAGAAAACGCATAATTATTTGTGTTCAAGGTCCTCTTGAAGCCCATCATCGATACCCTCATTATTTCTGAGACATGTGTTGAAAGCATTTAAATATTTATAATTAAGTCAAACATAGTATATAATTGGTCCTACACAGCTTTATTGAGTAGCATGGGCTGCCAAGCTGTTAGAGCTATGACACTTTGTTCTACTTAGAAAGGTGTCAATGGACAGAGTGAAAGGATGGTGAAAGAAGATTCTTCAAAGGTTCATCCCAAACTTTTAGAGGTATGAAAACATGATGAAACATCTTAACATTTTATCAGCTGTTTTTTTTCAAATTCTTCACAAGGAGATCCAGGATGGAGACTTGAATGGTTAGTTTGATCAATAATCTGTCTGAGAACAGTGAAATGCCAACAGTTCCTGTTTTCATTTTGGGCAAAACTACCTCATACAGATCTACTGTTTTCTCATTAAGATAGGAACTTTTAGGAAAAGCAAGGTAAGTGCCTATGGTTCAACAAACCCATCCATTGGCTTCTGATCGAATAGCCAGAAATGATGGAGCAGTTACTGGCAGAGAATTTCAGGTTTTGGATTGCCTAGAGAAAATGCACATCCATCTGAGTGCAGTCTCTTTGAGAAGTTCACTTTCTCAGTTTATTCCACACTCAGACTCATTACAGAATTACAGGGGCTGTTCTAGAAAGACAACTCAACCATTCCACCTCACAGATTATGCAACTATCTCCTTCAGCAGCCCAGACATATAAAGTATCACTGGTGACATTTCAGAGTTATTCAATGATTCCCTCATTCATGATTCTGGTTACTACTTCCAGACCAATCTAAGCTAATAAATGGTAGAGGGTCTCTTTACCTTCATTTCTCCTTGTTATTTATCATAGATATATTCTAAAAACAAGGAACATGACAATTTTTCATAGAAATCATCTACAAACTAATATCTATATTAAAATTCTACAATCAGAGCCGAGGGAGATGGCCCAATGAATAAAGTGTTTGATGTATAAGCTTATTACTAGAGCTTATATCCTTAGGATCCATGCAAAATTATGTGAGTATGGTTACCTACTGGAAATCCTGGCACAGAAAGACTTAGACATTGGATGCCATGAGCAAGCTTAACTGGCCAAATCAGTAAGCTCTGGGTCCAATAAGAGACTTTTCCTCAGTATATAAGATGGCAAACAATTGAGGAAACTCTAATACAAGCATCAGGCCTCCACATCCTTTTGTATACACATAATACCACATACACACATGTCCACACATAGACAAACATGCCCAAATACAATGCACACATACAGATGCAAAATCTACAAATACAACTGGACAACAGATATAAAAATAAAGTTTCAACATTACTGATCATCATAGAAATGCAAGTGACAAGCACCAAAGTTTCATGCTATCATTATAGTTCCAGTCTTCCAGGAGGCTGAGGTAGGAAAAGATGTGAGCACATGAATTCAAGAACAACCTGGAAATCATAACAGGATCAATACCCCTACCAACCTTGCAAGAAAATGATTATGATGAAATATTATTTTATGTGCCGAGAAGGACAAAAGAGAAAGGAACCTTTGGACAATGTTAGAAGAATGTAAATTATTTCAGCTTTCCTAGGAAACAGTCTAGTGGCTCTTTTAAAAATTAAAAATACAACCACCATATGGTCCAACATTCCAGACTCTTACTATTTATCTAAAGGAATTTAAATCAGGACCTCAAAGCAATGTCTGCTCTCCTGTATTCACCACAGTGTTGTCCCCATTATGCAGAAACAACCTAAGTGCCCATTGGTGCTTGAAAGGATAAAGAAAATACAATGTACACTTACAATGAACTTTTATTCTCCTTTTTGCTAAGTGAAATGAGCTCAACAGAACATCAAATGCTATATGATCTCCCTTACTTGCAGAGTTCTTGAACTCATAGAAGCAGACAGTAGAATTTTGGCTTTCAAAGGCTGCAAGAGGGGAGATGAGATGTATTGTTTGATAAGAAATTTCCCCTAGGGGGTTCATTAATTGACTAGCTTCCTACAAGGTAGTAGTAGAGACTTCTGGATACCTACATGGCCAGGTAGAACTAGAGAATGAATGTCCTTGGTATTATCCCTGGTAGTGTGTCCTGTCTAGTTCTCTGCCACAATGGTGTGAACATCCAGTCTCCTGCTGCCCATCACCATGATGCTCTGCTCAAGTTCCTGGGACCAAGAAAGCCATGGGGCAAAGCTTCTGAAATAAATCTTTTCCCCTTGAGCTGATTTTGTTACAGTAACACTGAACTAGTGGTACAGGAGAAGATGGTTGAAAGAGATACTCTCCAGGCTACAGAACCTATAGCCAATAGCACTGTGTTGCATGATTATAGTTTGCTGAAAGTACACCTTATGATAATCATTTTCCTTATGCATATAACATAATATAATTGGAACAGTGAAAATATTACAAGATAATGGATGTGCCTATGGATGGCTTTGCTGATCGTGACTGTTTTAGAAGACATAGCCTTATCCGTGTTAAGTTTCATAAATCTTGTATGCAGTTTTATGCACCAATTATGGTTCAGAAAATTAATTTTAAAATATATATCCTATTTTGAAATCAAAAATAAACTCATAAGCTCTTAAATGCAACAGGAGGGGAAAAACCCTTCTTGAATCTTAATTCTTATTCAATTACCAGACAAATACAGAACTTGGACAATAGAACAAAGTTGATTTTTATCAAGTTGACATTTCCTAAAAGACTTTCTTTAAAAACATTACAGAGGAATCAGAATTGTGAAACTATAAGTCAATTTGAATGAACAATGTTTTCCTAACTTCTACTGTATCTACGTCTTTCAAAGGCCCACATTTACCACAGTTGCTTCCTCTTTTTCGTCCCTTCTGTATTGTATGGTTTGCATACTAATGTGAGTGTGTGTGTGTGTGTGTGTGTGTGTGAGAGAGAGAGGAGAGAGAGAGAGAGAGAGAGGAGGGAAAAGGAAGAGAGAAAGAGAGAAAGAGAGGGAGGAAAAGAGAGAGGAGAGAGAGAGAGGAGAGAGAGAGAGAGGAGGGGGGAGGGAGGAAGAGCACAGAGAACAAACAAAAAACAGACACAGACAGACAGACAGAGACAGAGAGAGACACAGAGAGAGAGACACACACACAGAGACAGACAGAGAGAGAGCATGTGGAGGTGTTTTCCTCAATTGTTCATCTTATTTCTTAAGACAGGCTTTCTAACTAAACTTGGAGATAGTTGATTTGGCCAGATGGGCTGTCTGGAATCCTCAGGGATCTACCTTTCTTCATATCCCCACAGCTTGGGTTATAGATGCATGCCACTGTGCCTGGCTTTTGATCATAATCAAGTTCTTTTCCTTACATAGCACTTTATGCCTGAGCTATCTATCTCTTAGCCCCCATTGCTCTCTCTCTGTGCATATGCTCTGTGTTTATTTGGACATTTAAATGATCTGTATCCATATGGACATACATATATGCATGTGCTTTCTTCTGAATCCCTTCATATGAGTCATAGATATAGTTCACTAAGTATTGAGGATATTTCTCAAGAGTCAAAGACACTTCCCCCCAACACACACACAAAACCACATTATATTGATCCATATGTAGAAATTTAAAAATAACATGATGTTACTATTTAATATATAGTCTATAACGAGTCCTCTGCTGTACCCTGATGTTCTTCATGGCTTCTTTCCTCCAGGTTCAGATCCAGTCCCACACACTATAGCTCATCATTACAATTCCTGATCCTCTTTCCTCCAGATACTGTGATGGTACCCCATTGTCATTTTCAAAGGCTAAAGATATGCTTTGTGGAGAATGAACTGGAGCTAGGATTTGTCCAGTCATTTTCATGTTATGGTCCTATTTTCCACTAGTGGCATAAGGAGTACATAAATACTGTCACATCTACTTTCAACAATTTTTTCCCATTGTTGCAACATTGTGTTTGAGTAACTGTAAAAGGCAATGTCTTGTAAAGCTTTCCATTTTAATGTAGGAGATAATGTGAGTTACACTTTTAAGGCTCTGGACTATTTTACGTCTAAATTCTTTTAGTATTGATGGCTTTTCCTGGATCAATTATTATGGTGGTAATATTGAAATAAGCTGTATTTCTAATGTACTGCAGGTGTTAGACTGGGATTCCAGTATAAGAACCTATTAACAATATAAGGATACATTCTTGATAGGACTGATCTTGTCATTACCTAATAACAAGTTTCTTCTATTTTCTGAGATGATACATTACCCATAAATAACATCTATTTTCTAGAACAATCAGATGTATGCAAATGTGTGGGAAAATAACACATGGCTCTAAGTGACCGTCTCTGTGGTGGAAGTACTTGCATTATATAAAATCTCCATATGTTTTCCCTTGTATCAGTTGTCCTTGGAGCTGTGGTGACAAGAAACTAGTCCTGGCCAGTAACCCAAGAATAGAACTGATAAATCACCACTGCAAGGAGCTTCTACAAGTTCTGCATGACCCTCAGCTTCTCCTTTGACTTTGTCATGACTATAAACACCGAGAACTGAAATCAAGAGCCACAACACGGATGCTGCCAGGCTGCTGAATCACTGTTGCAACAGCTAGGCTAGAGGGCTGTTTGACCTGCCAAGAACTTGGCATGAGTGAAATGAGCTCTTTTGAGCTGACTGGGCTCTGAGTTTATTGCCACAGTAGAAGTCTGCCAAAGCCAGTTTTTATCTTCATTAATGATCTGAATTTTCTAAGAAGTATCTTTAACTTAGTGTGGTGAGTTACTAATTGTATTGTGTTACTACATTATAAAGTGATGGAGAAACAATCACTGCAAACTGTTCAACATAATCCCATCATATAATTATATATATATATGAATAGTGGGATATATGTGGGATATAATATTATATATAATTTATATATAAATATATAAAATAGGGTATATATGTATACACATAGAATTAATCATTCATATATGCATAATTTGTTAGGCTGGCTCTCTTTGACTTATGCTGGAGCTGAGGCTGATAGCTCATGGAGCTGGTGTTATAAGCTGGCTAGTTAGGCTCTGCAGCTTATACCTAGTGTTTGCACCAAGGAAATATCATGCTATAACCCAGTCCTCTTGTCCTCCTGCCCTATCTCCTGTCAACCACAAAACTGGCTGGTAATAGTCAACAGTGGATATCTGGGTATCTCTTGTCTTGAGTTTCTGTTGCTAGTAAGAGAAGAGCATTTGACTTAAGACTGACAGAAAGTGATTGAGAAAAAATTGAAGCAAGATCTAAAATAGGCTTCTCTTTCTTAAAACTGTATGTGTTTCAAAATAAACATATATATGTGATCAATATAAGATAGGTACTCAAATGTGTATTATAGCACTATTCAGTATTCAAATGCACAGCCATGGGGGAATAGACAGTAGAGTACTATATAGCAAGGAGAATAATTTCCAAACAATACAGGTGGATCTCACTAATGTAATGAGTAAAAGAAGGTAGAAATTGAAAGGGGGCATATGGAAGACTTTTGAGTCTTAACTTATATCCTGCTTCTCCATAGGATGCTGGAAATATTCATTCTGAACAAATATATCATGTAATACATATTGAAAAATATGTTAATATTTTCTTTGTTAAAATTTTTAAAATGATTATTTAGATTTAAATTCTTTTTTTTTTTTACTCTTTCTCTCTTCTGTGTGTGTGTGTGTGTGTGTGTGTGTGTGTGTGTGTGTATGTGTGTGCAGAAGTGCAGGTGCCCAGAGAATCAGCAATGGGTGTCAGATTCATGTTAAGTGTGATGGTTTGTATATGCTTCTAACAGTACACTATTAGAAGGCGTGTTGGAGTAGGTGTCACCTTGTTGGAGTAGGTGTGTCACTGTGGGTGTGGGCTTTAAGACCCTCACCCTAGCTGTCTGGAAGCCAGTATGGAAGCTGTCTGGAAGCCAGCTGCTAGTAGCCTTCAGATGAAGATGTATCACCCTCAGCAACTCCTGCATCGTGCCTGCCTGGATGCTGCTATCTGCTATGTTCCTTTCTTGATGATAACGGATTGAACCTCTGAAGCTGTAAGCTAACTCCAATTAAATGTTGTCCTTATAAGAGTTGCCTTGGTCATGGTGTCTGTTCACAGCAGTTAAACCCTAACTAAGACAGTAAGAAATTGAGATAGAGACACACAAAAGAGAGTAGCTTTTCTCTTCCTACCTACATTAAAATAAGTTGTGTGAGTTGTAGATGCACTGTGGCAGTCTGCATCAGCTTTGTCGGTGCAGGCTATGAGTGAAGGTCAGCAGGCTGCCATTGGTGCAACCTGAGTTGGTACTCAGGTGAGACAGTGTTCTTGCCTTGGAATCCCTTCTGGTCCTTCTCTTTTAGAAGGAATAGGTGCTATTTTTGTTAGATTAAAAGTCATTAAAATGACTCTGACTGGAGATGAAGGCATTCTTCCTTTAATGAAAAATATTGAAAGAATTGCAAGGGAGAGGAGTGCTGTGAGGGTAAATAATTTTCAAGGAAGTTATTCTTAGTTTATTAAATCAGGTCTGCTGGGCACACTCACCTGCCTGCTCTCAAATGCCTCCTCTTCAAGAATGGGCAGTTTCTCCACCCCCCACCTCTTCTGTTCCACTGTCCATTTCTGTCTTCTTTAAGTATACCTAGTATCTGAAATCACACTTGGATGTACCTGTTTCCCTTCCAGAATACTGGATTTGCCATCTCATTGAAGGTGGCCTCCCTACTGTCTGAAACTAGGTGTGGCTGAATAGAATTCTTGCAGTTTTAAACACAAAGAATACAGAGAGGTTGTACACTGGCAGACAATGTTAGGTTCCACTCCCTGCTGGGTTGTTTAAGATCCTCTTTTTTGATTCTCCAGTCACCCTGTTTCTTGCCTTTGCCTCTTGTACTCAGACCATAAAGGCTTATCTTGCTGGGAGGTTCTCCTTTCTTGTTTGTATTTGAGATTCCAGGGGATAACTCTCACCTAGTTCTGTTCTCAGGTCTATCTGCTTTCTGATTGCGCATCTTTTTCTATACAAGGATTTTAAGAGATCAGAAACAATTCCCCCTTTACAACTGGTATACATTCAAAACACCCTCTAGCCATAACATTTGAATACTTTCAAAATAACACAGTAGGCAGCATCCCATTCATACAATGAGACTGAACACTCTTGAGGCTTGGATGTCACTAATACAGGGTAGCACATTCTCTTTAATTAATATCCACCAGGATGTGAAAACATAGGTGAACGGAAGCACAGCTTAACCTATGAGGAGCACCGATCAGTCGAGGCTGAAGCAGGGCATATTTCCAAGTGTGGAGAAGAAGATGTAGTTTATCTTAATCATTACAGTGAGTTAGCTCTAGTCTGTCTGTGAAGGAAAGCATGCTATAGAAAGTGACAGTGGAATTTTAACAGCTCCTCTTCATCCCTGACAGTCTGCATAAGCACACAGGTGTCCCTGTGACATGTACGCCGCTTTAGCCATCACAGCTAAAAATACTTCTCTGCAAAATTGCCACAGGGTGAAGACTTTGACATGACGTATCAACTCTGGCTGTAGTATTCCTCTCTCTCTCTCTCTCTCTCTCTCTCTTTTTCAAATGACTCTTTGAACCCTTCCCTTCAAAATTGAAACTGACAATTGCAAACTTAAGAGATTTAAGAGAACAAATGGTCCCCACGCTTTCCTTCAAGCCCAGTTAGACAGGCTTAATGTACCTTTAGCTCAGCTGTGGGCTAGAAAGCAAATCTAAGGCATGCAATAAATTCAAATGCTTCAGTGAAGGTGATAGAATGGAATTACTTCTAAATATTTGTCCACTTTTTCCCACATATGCTAATTTGTTTCAGGCTAGTAACCAGGCATTCCTCATCTTATGTGGCCTCTGGTACTGAAATGAAATATAGAAGGAGGACTTCTTCAAAATGAGAAGTGGTAAATGATATCATTTAGTGGGAGAATGTAGAACCAGGAGGCTGTGGAATGATGTGATCCTACAGAGGTGTATGAATGTGTCTTTTGAATTTTTCTAATTTGTAGGAGGAAACTGGTGTGGTGAGTAGAGAGGGCTAAAGTTGTGAAGAGAGTTTCTTTGTTAGGATGAAAACTAAAGCTATGTCATAAAAGTGGTGGTGTAAGGAAAAAAGTATAGTTAGAGTGATGTCTTTGCAGAGGCAGGACAGGTTGACAGTGGACATCACAAGAAGGTTTGGACTCACAAGAAACAGATGGTGCATTCTGAGTAAAAGGGATGAAGGCAGAGTAGGGTACCAATGTAAGGATGATCATATGGCATGCATGGCTGTATCCCATTCTTCTAGCATCATTTTTCTTACTAAAGCAAGAAGTGAGAACTTTCACTGAGACTGGGAATAGAAGAAAGGGGAGGCTGTATGGTGACTAATTAGGGATCAGCAGAGTGAGTGGACGTGGGAAACATACTGAGCTAAGCAGCAGCTCTAAGCACTGGGAGTCGATTGTGGCCCTGAATGTAAAATATTTCTCCATCCGCCTTTAACTGATGTGGGCACAGTGTGGGAGAAGGATTGAATAAAACCAAGATTAGAGTTTTGCCCAGTGAACACAGGATAAAGAGAGAAAATATGAGGAGAAGAGGACTAGCCAAAGAATCTGAGTTGGAACAGGTCATAAGAGGCACAAGGGGTGATGAAAAGGTACTAAGATCCATGGACATCAAGTTACAGAGGTTTGTAGAGCTCCTAAGGGTGAAGCACAAACAGGACTGAAACACAGGAAATGACTCCTATCTCTACACAGTGCTCTGTGTGAAAGGAGAGTGGTCAAGGATAGGTGCATAGCAGAGATGCTCACCCCATTGTTATGGCTTCCATGGAACAGTGGACACATACCAGAGCTGAAGGTAACTTTTCTGATAAGGCAAAGCTAAGACATAAGCAGCTCCATGAAAGAATGCTTGCACGAGTATGTGAGCATAGTGTTCTTAATTTAATTCTCAGCAGTGGAAAAAAGAGGAAAGAAATGGAGCAAGGAAGAAAGGAAGGAGGGAAGGAAGGAAGGGGAAGAAGAAAGGGAGGGGAGGAAGGAAGGAAGGAAGGAAGGAAGAAGAATAAGGAAGAAGGAAGGGGAGGAAGGAGGGAAGGGGAGGAAGGAAGGAAGGAGGAAGAGGAGGGAGGAAGAAGGGGAGGAAGGAAGGAGAGGGAGGGAGGAGGGAGGAGGGAAGAAGGGAGGGAGGGAGGAAGAAAGGGAAGGGGAGGAAAGAAGGAAGGGGAGGGAGGAAGGAAGGAAGGGGAGGAAGGAAGGAAGGAAGGAAGGAAGGAAGGAAGGAAGGAAGGAAGGAAGGAAGGAAGGAAAGAAGAAAGGAAGGGAAACAAAAAGATTATTAAAAGGCACAGGACAAAGCATGGTAGTGTACACCTTTAATCCCAGCATGTGGGAGAAAGATATATGCAGAATTCAAAGATATATGAATTCACAGCTTGATGTAGATAGGGAGTTCCAGGCCAGCTAGGAATATATAGGGAAACTCCATCCCTTTTGTTTAAAGACATAAAACCTTTGGAAAAAATACCCAAGGGGAGATTTCTCATGGAAGTCATTATAACAACAGAATGTAGAAAAGATGTAAATAAACATTTCAAGACTGTTATTGTTAGAAAGTTCTAGAAGTTTTCTAGCTAATCTCACTTTATAGATGAATAGCTGAGACTCGAAAGGGTGAGAGAGTTCATTTAGTAGCCACAGGTATAATACAGAACTTTGGTCAGTTTTCAATTGGGAATGTTATTCTCTTTATGATGGTTGAGCCACATGAAACTGACATTACAAAGGCATAAAAAATGGTCGAATGTTGCCAGCTTTGTGTACATCAACTTATCTACTTCAGTTCCCTTTCTTTTGCAGCAACATGCTAAGAAATAGAAATTTTAAAATAAACTATTGCCTACGTGTTCCTCGTTAAATTTCTAAATTTTATCCAGCAAATGTGGGCAGGGGCTGAGTAACAAAAACAAAAATCTACTGACAGTGGAATTTGTCTCTAAGGAGTAATGATATAAAAAAAAATCCAAAATAACAGGTCAGAGTGGCTGTCACAAGTATGGGCAGGATTACTGCCAACCATCAAAGTAAGGTGACCCAGGAGGGCATAAGTGGATTATGATTATAAACACAATGCTTACCGGATAAGGGATTACACTACTTAAGAGAAGCTGAGAATGGCCAGCAAGGTATAGATAAAAATAAACCAAAACAGAAACCAGTTACACAGTTGGTGATGATGCAGTCCAAACCTCTTTCCCATAGGAGAATATCTCCCACCTTCTTTAGAAGACGCTATTGAATCTCAATGACATTTGTAGGAAAAACACAGGTCATCATCTCTGAAATGCCTCAGACCTCAGATCTCAAGATTATAATTTGGTTTCTGTTTAGGATATGATCTGAAAGAAAGGCTGTCCCCAAAAAAGAATATACACGTGAAATTCTTAGAGGTTGTGTGTTTCATTTCATGCACATTGATACCTCAGTCCATTGCCTTCCATACATCATTGTCTGTATCTTACAGTCATAGTTAATGTGAGTTCATACTTAAGAAATAATAAGGCAAAGGATTACAGGAACATGAATATCCCTTGTTTCTGCCCAGACACTTTTCTCAAAATTCAGTGGAAATAATCAATTGTAGGCAGGAAAGGATGAAAGCACTGAAGCAGTCTTTAACAAAAGAGGAGCAGGTTCAAAATACTCTAATTTCCTCACTTCACAGTGGGTAAACTGAGGTATAAACTGCATTACCTTTCTGAGGGTTTTGGAAAAAGGGCTGCTTAATTTTATTTTATTTATTTAGATTTTAATATGGTTACAATGTTTCTCCCTTCCCTTTTCTCCCAACAAACCTCTCATATATCCCTCCCCATTCTCCATCAAATTCATGGCCGTTTTTTCATTAACTATTATTACATGCATACATATATTTTGTATATACATATATATTTCCAAATATAACCTTTTGAGTCCATATAATGTTTCTTGTGTGTATTATCCCTCATCAAGGAAAAGTTTCCTTGCAACAGAAGCCTCTATCGAAAACCACAACCAATTGCAATGCAGAGTTGTGGAGGCCAGTCCCAGTGGATCCATCTACGAGGCACTTATGCATTTAAGGCTCAGGGAACATTGAGGAAGAGGTGCTGTTTGTGAGGAAGCTGAAGCTAAGAAAGTTAGTATTCTGAAAGTCCACATCCCTTGCCCTTCAAAATCAAACTAGAGCCACAACAATGATAAAGTAGAGAAATTCACCTACCTGGATCTATGCAGAAGCTGAGCTTCTATGAGTGTATCTTATTCCCTGCCACAATGACAAAAGGGGTTGGAGCCCTTGGTTCCATGTGGCTATCATCTAATTGTCACAGTAGCACTGCAAGTTCAATGAAGTTCCATTTTGCAGCTGGAGAAAGCAGGCTTTAGGTTAAGTCTAAGGTGAACATTAGTGTGCGGAGCAGTGTGAGTGATGAATACAGGTCTGCTCTTCTCTCTATAGCATTCTGACAAGCAGAGAGAGCTATATTTCTGTTATGTATAGCAAAAAACAAAACCAGCCTGAAGAAGTTATAGAACACACACACACACACAAACACACACACACACACACACACACACACACACACACACACACAAAAGCAGGAGCAACTCTCAGACCTGTCACCTACAAATGCTGAGGCTGTAGCAAGGCTAAGAAAGTGTCCGTGGCAGTGCTGAGCAGGCTGAAGAGCCAGCTTGGAGGGAAACCTATTCTTCACTGTATCATCTCTGTCAGGGCGAACTCTCCCTACTAAAAGAGATGGAGGATGAGGAGGAGAAGCAGAGAGGGTCCCAGTACTCTCTTTTAAAACTAAAGGATAAAAGCTGCAATTGGAGAAAGTGGCAACACGCATGCTAATGTCAGAGAGGAACCCTGAGACATCACCCTCACACCACCAGCCTACCTAAATATAAAAAGACAATCCCCATCTTGCAGATGATGTGGAATAACTGGGCAGCTCGTGTTATATGAGGGCTCATCTGCTCTGTTACCCATCAGTGTTACTGAAAGGCAACAAAGTGCAAGATGGTCATATGGGTTTCATTTATAAATAAAACCGAAATTTGTCTATAGGTTAATATTCATTCTGTTCATTCTTCTTTCTCTTTTTATTCATTTTAAAGCTAACATATAAAGCTGTGGGTTTCGTTGTCTGCTTCAGACATCTGTGCCATTATGCTTTATTTTACTTCATCTTCTTCTCATCCTCATCCTCCACTGCCTTCCATTGTGTCTTCTGCTCTCCATGACTGGCTACTGTCTTGGACCAGACAAATCTTCCTTCTGCTTTCATGGCACTTGTCATTACTCCTCCTTTTTCTCTCTTTCTCCTTAAAATCTCTTCCTCTCTAATGATCCTTCCTTCTCTAGTTCTCTCTCTCTCTCTCTCTCTCTCTCTCTCTCACACACACACACACACACACACACACACACACACACCACACAAACACACATACAGAGAACACACCTCCTTTGGGTCAGGACTCAAGCCTGAGTATAAACTTTACCTATTTTTATGCACGTATATACATTGTCTGACAGTAATCTTGTACAACAATTTCATCAGCTTGGCTTTGACTTGATTGTGAAATTTTCAACTTGTAATATCATATTGTCAATCAAAGCATTTTGGATTTTGAAGCATTATGAGTTTGGGTTTTTAACATTAGGGATACTCAACCTCTATAATTTGTACAGGTATACTCTGATATATTACTTGCAAAAAAACAGAGAAAGGCACTTTGATAACAGACAACAATGAATCTCTGTAATATACCAATAATAGCAGTACATTTTCTCCAGAACTGAATAAATTAATTAATAATGGCAGAAATCAGATCACCATTGCCTTGGGGGTAATAATGGCTAATCGGAAGAAGCCATGGGGGATATCTTAGGTTGACATAAATGTTTTGTCTCTGTGTGGTTATACATATGTATACATTTGCAGAAATGCATGCAGCTATATAATTTTAATTTGTGCCTTTAACTTAATATAAATTATACATAATTTTCTTTAAAGGAGAAATAAATTCATCGGAGAATTCACAGTGACATGAGGACTGCTGGGTAAATTCTTTGTTGTAGCTTCTTGTTTAACTAAAGCTGAGCAGTGCTATTTCATAAACAGAGTCCACATGGCTTTGCTTTCTCTGTACTGAATAATTTTCCAAGTCGACAACGCTGTGATTTCTAGTGGTTACAAGTGAAAACACCAGCAAAACTTCAAGGTTTCTACAAGCACAGAGTGCAACCTTAGATATTTCTTTAGACAGAATATTGAGTCTCAGCTGCATTTTTTTTTTCTACTCAAAGTTATTTCTACCTGGCATGTTTGTTGAATTTTCACCATGAGTACATATTAAAATTACCTTGACAGATCCAATAGTATATATAGCTACATAAAAATGTTTTGGAAATGATGTAAAATGACTTTTCTTCAAAATATAAGTTGTGAACATAAGTTGTTTATTGTACTAAGGGTTAAACTTAAGTGTTTCATAATACCTAGTAAAGAAATGCAGTTTGTATAGAGTACTCAGGGAAAATGAAAAGAAAATGATTTGCAAGCTCTAGAATTTGCAAGTTTATCTTGTGAAGAACACTTGAATTGCTTCCTATATGTAATCAGACTGAACTCTTGCAGCACCCCTGTGAAATAGGTAATTACTGTTTCATGGGTGCCAGACAAAGAAACTGAGGCTCACATAAATGAACATACCCAAAGTTCAGAGCTAACAACAGGAAAGTCAGAATCTCATCCTAGTCAGTGAACTCCATAATAAGTGTCTTTGTTGCCTGAGAGAGAAATCAATGATACACTTACCCAGCAGCATTTATAAGGTGCCATCTCTTTCAAACACTAATGACACAATTTTTAGTAGCTGCCCATTCCTTGCACTGTGTTGAGTATTGTGTTCTGTTACTGAGTGTTGTGGCTTTACTCCTACACATTCTTTTTGATGTTTCTCTTTTCAATGAGTATAGCTTAATATCCCTGCCTCTAGAGATGGATTGGTGTTAGTGATTAGTTGACAGCACATAGAATAAAGCAAAGATGGTATGTTACTTCTGGGACTAGGTCTCAGCACACTTCAACTTTTCTCTTACTCAACCTCCTGGATTATTATCAGAGGACAAAATTACCTAACATTTGGAGAACACTTATTCGGCCCTATAGAGGATGAGACTTCTGCCAACAACCATGTGAATGAGTCTGAAAGTGCTCTCTCTTCCAGAGCAGGAGCCAGGTCTTCAGCAATGTTAAATCTCTTCACTACACACTCATAAAAGAACTTGAACTAGAAATGTGTAGCTAAGTTGTTTTGAATCACCAGTGCAGCATAATTATGAATTTAAAACCTGCTTGCTATTATAAGCCAATAAGTTTGAGCATCATTTACCTAATATCACTAACTAGACAAGAATATATTTACCATAAGCTAATGTTATAAGATATACCAAGAAACAAAGGACTGAAGGAAACAGAAAAGTGATAAAATCTGACGCAAGGCATCAAGCCTTGGGCCAGGCAGGCATCTCTGAGGCACTTCACAAAAGACAAGAAGAAGAGAAATAAAGGGTGTTCATTAGCTTTGGAAATGTGCTTTCTTGATCAAATCAGGGACAGCAGAGAGGTGAAATCAAAGCCCAATTAAATAAGACAAAGAGTAGTGAATAGGATGTAGAATCATATGAGTAAATCTTCCTCAAAATCTTGGCTAGAAAAGACGAACAGAAATGTTAGCAAACATGGGCATGACAGGACCACTGATAATGCGGCACACTTCTCAGAAGAGAGATCTCATTTATAAATGCACAAGCATGGGGAAAGTCCTATGAAAAGGATTGAGCACATGAAATAAAGATGCTCAAGTAGGTCTAGAAGATAAGAAATTAGGTATGAATGGGATTTTCTATACCATGGCAACACGGGATGGGGTTGGCTGAGCACTGGGATAAGATTGTTTGAAGTTCTTTGGGTCTAACAATGAGAGAATTCTTGACCAGTGCTTACAGATAGAGTAACAGTTCTCTCATAAATACATTTACATTCTAATTTCTAATACATATTTATATATTTAACTCTTAGTTAAACTATTAACAAAAATACTCCAATTGGATTAATATTTACTTTTACTGTAATGATTTGGGATTTTAGCAATTTTAGAAGTGATTTGTTTATTTTTTTAATTATGTGCATGTGAAGAGGAGTACACACATGTGCAGGTTCCCCCTGAGGGTATTCTATCCTCTGACACTGGAGTTACAGACAGTTGGGAACCACCCAGTGATGGGGAAAACTGAGGTTTGGTCCACTGCAAGAGCACAATGCCTTTATTAATTGCTGAGCTACTTCTTCAGCCCCCCTTATAATTTTTTAGATGATGCTAAGAATTGAACCCAGAACTTTGCCTTTGCAAGGAAAATACTTTACCACTGGAAGGTATTCAAGGCCAAGTATGTAATTTTTATTTCAGATAGTTTCATAAAATTTTCAGACTAATCTCTCTACATACACACAAATTCACTATACAAGCCCAGACCCACCTCAAAGTTGTGTTTGCCTGCCTCAACCTCCTAAGAAGAACACATGATAAAAATGTGCCAAGGTTTAATATTGTCTTAATATTTTCCATATTCCATGTCCATAGATAACTTCACATTGTTATTATTAAAGTCTCCAATGTTATTATTTAGCTAGATATGTGTGTATGTATGTACGTATGTGTGTGTGTATATATAGTATATATGTATAGATGATAGATGACAGATATTACATACATAGATAGATGGTAGATAGATAGATAGATAGATAGATAGATAGATAGATAGATAGATAGATAGTGACAGGTATAGATAATTACATAGATAAATTTTAGTAGTTTAATCTGACTTTTTATGTTGTTATTTTTTATTATTGGATATTTTATTTATTTATACCTGTTCTCTGTTTCCCCTCCAAAAACCCCCTATCTCTCTCCCACTCCCCCTGCTTCTATGAGGGTGCTCCCTTACCCACCCACCCATTTGGTACATGGAATAAGGCACAAGGCATGAATAATCTTTCTATATAGAATTGTCTCACTTATTTGATGATCCTGCCTTCTCCTCACTAATTGAAATTAATTCCTGTGTATGCTAACTCTTTCAAGTGACATATTGGTTTATATCTGTAGCTAGACCTCATAAATCTCTCCTTCTATCATGAAGTATAAAATATACACATAGAAATGGACAGCCAAAATACATGTATAATTAAGTAAATTGGTTTTAGTGAATTTTATTGTAACCACCATTTATATTGATTCAGAGAGCATCAAAATCCCCTCTAAACTCCCTCAGCATCCTCCAGTTATTGCTTGTCCTGGTTTGCTGTATGAAACCATGGTGTTGACTCATGGAAGTAGATATACATCATATAAATGCAATACATTTTGCTTCACTTTTAAAATTATTATGAAATATTCTGATATCTTTCAAGTCTTTACACTACTATTCTGTTGTAACATGTCATCTTCAAGTTCCATTGTGGAATCAGATCACATAGTTCATAAAATTTTATTTGCATCTTGGTTGGTATTTTGACAAGTACTCAATGTATAATGTTGTCCTGTCTAAGAACTTAGCACCAGTTTGGTACCTGTGGAACTCACTGTACCCATAATATTTTTCCTTCTAAGTATGTTTGATGTGGTTTTAATACTCTACTTAATATTTTAGTAGCTTCCTTGAAGTCATTTTTATTATTACAACCAAAAATATTAGCTAGCATTATCAGTAAAAGGTTATACAGTAAAGGCCTCTGTTTTTAACTAACATCAAAGGGCAAACATACCAATGCATATAAACCAAAATAATTACAAAAATATGTTTTTTACTAATAGTTGGAAGCAAAAAACTAGTAGGAATTCTGAATATATATGTACATAATCCTACTGCATTCTCTATGAAACAGAAGACAGGGTTATATAGAAAAACCAAAGGAAGAAACTCAGATACATGCAGATCCACCACTATTCAGTCTTCCTTACCTAAGCTCTGCTCTCTGCACATTTACATCATGGAATAAGTTGACCCAACATGACCAACTGAAACACATGTAATTTAGTTGTAAAGAGAGGTATTTTCATCATTTTGATATAGTGCCCTCTTTCCAGTCATTCAAGAAGTCTTTATACTATTCAAGACAGAGGCCAACTGACATATTTTCTTCTGGTTTTGAAACACACATATCAAATTATTGCTTTCCCCAAATATTGCAGTCACTAGTTGTGTTTCCAGTCTGTATCTCATGAGCACAGAATTTCTGACATTAATTATCAGAGGAAAGATGAAAATTATTAGATGATTACTAAAAAATTTGAATTAATTTCCCTCTTCAAAGTTGGATAATTAATGATACCATCTCATTGTTTGAATTATCACTATGCATTCTGACATTCATACATGACATGTACTATTCTTACAAAATGCAAACAAAATGAACGTTGGTGACAAATGCCATGAAGCCAAGGATTGTAATGTCATACTTTGGAGACACTTATAATAAAATGTGCTAATGACTGAAAGAATTACATAATTTGCTTGGCTAGCTTTTCAACTTCTTTCACTTCAACTTTTTAAATTCTTTCCAGTCACTCTATTTCCCTGTATGTGTGGCTCCTTGGAAAGTTATCAAGACTTCAAGTGAAGATAAAATGCTGTCTCCAGATATGGACATGTTGAAAATGGTTTACTTTATAGAGACATTCTCAGACTAGGAGAACAATCAATGATTACTCTCTCAAGGGCAGAAGAAAAGACTAAAGAACAGGAGAATAAAGTGAAAATGTTAAAAAAAAAAAAAAACAATCAAAAACAAAAAATAAAATAACATCCTGCTGCCAGTGACGTTGACAAGGTCAGTAGTGAACAAGACTTTGGCGTATTGAGTCATGTGCTGTTGCTTGCAATGGTGCATCAAGCCCACCACAATTAACACCTAAGTCATCCTTAAAGCAGTGTGTCTGTGGATGGTGGTGTAAAACGAGCTTTCAGGAGAACATTGAAATCAGAGGGTGGTGGCCTATAACGTGGTATGCATTGTGAATTTGTTTCTCTGTCCTGATTTACCTACCTAAAGGCATTGTCTGACTGGCTTTAATAAAAATCTGATGGCCAATTAGCTGAGCAGGAAGTAGAAGGCAGACTTCCTGAAAGGGATAAAGGAACTCTGGGAAGAAGAAGGAGGAAGGTCCTTTTTGTCAGGAGACATGGGAAGACACAGACATGACTAAAGGCCTGGAAGGTGGAGCTCCCACATGCATGGGGCTAGGTGGTCTGGTTAACTTAAATGAGCTAGTTGAGACCCCACTCAACCAAGGCCTAAGCTTTGGAATATTACAAGGTCTTTGTGTGGTTATTTGGGGAACTAGCTGGCTAAGGAATAACTGCTTCCATATTAACTCCCAATGTTAATTAATGTATGCAGAGTATTAATTATAATTTTTTACACACACTGGTCTGCTTCAGCTATGGACAAGTTAGTCACATGACCAGCAATTAGCACCGGGCTAGAAGACTTCCCTCTTCCTTTTTATCTGTGCTCCATTCTCACTGCCTAGACCTTTATCCTGATAGCTGCTGTGCCATGACCACAAGTCTTCCCACCTGCTTCCAGGAGCCATGGCCCATTCCAGGAAGAAGAAATAATGCAAGACCCACATGTATCAGAAGATACAATCAATAAGACTGTCTCTTTAAGATATGCAGCCAGCCAACATGCCTCTCAGTACACAAATGGCTTAAGAAAATGTGGTGTATATACATGAAGCCAAATATCATTCATTTACAAAACTAATGAAATCCTTAACAGAGGTGGACGACATCACATTAAGTGAAAAGGATTCAAGAACAAATGCTACATTCTTTTTTACTTGTTTGTGAAAATGTACAAAGTGAGCTCGCAGAAAAAGAGAGTGGTAGTCACTAGGACTGGGAAAGATAATAGATAAGGAGAAAGGGTGACGTTAGATTACAGGTCCCAAAAAGAGTTAAATTGGCCAAATAGTTCCGGCATCCTATAGTACGACCAGCCATTTATGACACATTTCAAAATGACCAGAACACTCTGAAGGTTCCTAACACAGAGAAATGATAGATTTGAGGAAAATTAAAATGCCAGGTGCAAGCTATGCTAGATATGCTTATCCTGTCCCACACTGTGGGTTTTTAAATAGGCTGATAGCGACTTGTATGGATGTATGTAAGCATTTTGTACTCATTCATACATCTGGTGAGGACAGCAAGAAAAATTCCTCTACTTCAATATTATATTTAAGTTAAAAGAAGGGGTCATAGGTTGAGCCAAATGACTGTTTAGCTTTAGTTGCAATACTTAACTAAAACACAGTAAATTCATACAGTTTTGCCATGAACACAAAGTGCAATAAGTTAAAGATGACATAAAATGGTATAGAAAGGTGAAGTGAACTGTCTGGTTTCACAAAGACAGGGTTTAGGCCTGCCTTCCTCCCTTCTTCCCTATTCCAGGCCCTAAGGAAGCTTGCTAACAGCATGACCCCACGTCTGGACCTTTGCACTGGCTGAACTCTCTGCCTTGGAATGCTTGTCCTCTTGATTTTCACATGGCTGCCTTCTCTTGTTTCTTTCAAGTATTCATTCTGTAATTCTATTCCAAAATAGAGTCAAGAGTTCCTGATCATTGCCAGTGTTTGTTTCTTCAAAAAGTTTTTTTTTTTTAATTTGAGATTATAATTATGTGATTTCTCCCTTTCTCATGTACCTCTCCTGGCTCTCCTTCAAATTCATGACCTTTTTTTTCACTGATTGCACATACGCATACTGCAATTTCAGACCCTTCTCAGTTCGTATGACATACTTATTTGTATGTTTTCAAGACAGCCACTTGAGGAGCTCCTCCCATGCTTACCTGTAAACTGAAAGACTAGAAATACCAAGGCATGAAAGCAATGATGGGGAGGCTAAGTGTCTTCAACTTTCTCAGCAAGGACGGACACATTCCCTACATGACCTGGCAGGATTTGTCACATGCATGCACAAGGACACATTCGTTGCATGACCTTGAAGGTTTGGTCACCTGAATTTACCTGTGAACATACATATATGTTTAAATATTTGAGTGGCTTTACAAAAGAAAAGCAAAAAGAATTAAAAGCCTTCATATCGCTAAATGCAGACTTGGAACTAGCTCTATAGCCACACACTCTGTCCTATATTTCTCCCACACAGATGTAAACAGATGTAAACATTAACAACAATAAAATGTATGAGAAAATGGGGAGTTTTAATTACTCAGTACTTTGCCTTCTAGTAAAACTTATTTGGCTGTATTTAATAGTCATATTTAAAATTGGCTAAAAATTAGCTATCTCTATCCTGTGTGTATATATGTCGTATGTATATTGAAGTCAGTCTTCTTTGTAGAAAATAAAAATCATAGTATTTGTTTATTTTCGCCAAACATACATAGATTAAAGACAGCATTAGCTTTATTGAGTTTGATCTTGTAGCAGCAGGTTCAATCATAGCCATGGGCACAGCTTCAAGGCTAATGCACAAAAAACATAAGACATTAAACTAAGAAACACGAAAGCATTTCAACCAAGGTATCATCAAAATGTGCATCCTATAGAACTGCAAGAATCTCTCATTGATAAACAGCATGTCCCAACAGACCCACTGACATCTCACCCTGACAGATTCTAAAAGGTTTGTCTGAGAACATCCTCCATGCATTACAGCCCCAGACAAGTTCTAAATTGGAGTCAGGATGACCTCCTCCCACATCTCCACTCAAATCCCAAACTGCTGACTGCCTTCAGCTAAACAAAGCTGAGGATGGAGAACCTACAGCACTAGCTCCTACAGAACTACAAGAATGAGAAGGAGCCTATATAAGGTTTTGCTCCATGGACGGATAGAGAAAGCTGACTGTTACCTTAAAAAAATCCCTCATGGAAATGGTTTCCTTTCCTTGTCTCTGGTCTCTGCTTACAGTCAGCCCTCTTTTGTCCTCCTGGCATGGCCTTAGGGAAGCTCCTAGCTGAGCTATGTCAGGAGTTCTCGGTTCCATTTAGACTAAATGAATTGAATCGTGTGCTGTTGTGTTTTCATTGTGACACACTGTATGAAACAAAGGTTATTGCCTAAATCACAACTCCTTAATCCAAGCAGCTGACATTTTTGCTTCTTTTAGCTGCCAGGGTTGTATTTCTTGCAGACAGATAATTATGGAGACACTCTTCTCTTCCAAGTATACACCAGGGACCTCACAATTCAGTGAAACAGTACTCTTAAGGCAAGAATGTTTGTTCTTTGAGTTTAAGAGCTCGCTTAACTCTCAAATCTTTCAAGGAGAAACCTTCCTATAAAGCCACATTTTCAGATCTTCCACCAAGTGGGGTTCATACTTAAACCCTGTGATTCTTATCAACAGTTATTAGTATTCAAGGGGACCTTATGAACTCTGAAAACTAGACCTTCCTAAAACTCAGAAGATCATGCTGTACCTAAGTATGGCTTGAGGCACGAGTGGATCCATGTATGCTGGTCCAGAAGGGAAAAAACTGGAGTTCTAAGGAAAGCAAATGCTCTCCTGAATTTATCCCTGGTTCTAGGAGAGAATGGGATAAGGCATTGCCTGTTGAATAACCTCTAGAGTTTGGTACAAGACACTTATGAGCACAATAGGTGCTGGCATCAGTGACTGTCACTCTGGTGCAGTTGGTCTCAACTTTCCTAATGCTGCAATCCATTAATACAGCTCCTTATGTTGTGGTGACCCCCGACTATAAAATTACTTTCTTGCTCTTTCACAGCTACTAATATGAATCGTAATATAAATAGCTGACAATCAGGAAATTGAAATGTGACTTCCCAATGGGGTTGTGACCCACTGGTTGAGAACTCCTTCTCTAGTGGGTTGGAGAGACAATGGCTCAGTGGTTACAAGTGCTTATTGCACATCTAGAAGACCTGAGTTCAGTTTCCAGAACCTGTATTTGGTGGTTCAAAATCACCTATAACTTAGATCTGGGGATCCGATACTCTTTTCAGGCTTCCATGGGCACCACCACACAGGGGCATACACTCACACAGATAAACATATAATTAAAAATTTAAAGATCACAGGAGGAACACGCTTGGAGCAAGAGTGAGGTCGAGACATAGTCAAACCTCGAAAATCTCATCTTGAGACTAGCAGGAGTAAGGGGTTACTCCCTCCTTGTCCCATAGCCTGTGACCCCCACCTCCACCACCATTGAGGTAGAGCAGTCTCCTGGTCAAATTACAGGTTTAGTCCTCTAGAATTCCTCTTCATGTAAATGAAGCATTCCCAGTACCTCAGCCCCAGGCAATAATGTACGATCGCCCTGAAAACCCCTACCCACTCCTCAAAGTTTATATAGCCCTGTTCACCCCATAGAAAGGACAGCTGTCTCACTGAATACTTTCTAGAAGAGCTGCTTCATTGTATACTGTCTAGGAGAGCTGTAACATGGAAAAGTTTCTTTGAGAAGCCCCACCCCCTCTACCACAAACAGCATTCATTTCCCTGGATCAAGTTCTTTTGAACCCACCCACCCAGACAAGATTCCTTCCTTTCATTCTGTCTTAGCTGTCCTCAATCACCTTAGGAATGATCCCAATTAGGTAAATATATATATTTCCATAACACCTAACTTTCTAAGTGCTCTAGAAAAGATTCTGAAGGGCCTATTTCCTCCTATATATAACTATATACATTTACAAAAAGATACTGTTGAAAATCATGAAAGCCTTTCAACATCCAAGATGCATCAGTTTGTGGAAACTGAGAAGCAATGTATTTCATTTCAGGGGATTCATTCTCCAGAATCTTTCTACCTCAATTTCCAGTTTTCCCATGAGTGGTAAAAGACCACTTTGCTCCTGCTGAGGCAAAGCAAATGATACCTTTCAGAAGCTCTTCCACCATTGTAGTATATAGGATTTGAGATCCCAAATTTAGCTGAATTTTCTAGTTGGAGGTTTTGAGGATCATGGTTAAGGTTTCAACTTTACTGAAGCAGAAGACATTATGTCATTTCTAAATCACCTTATATAATTAAGATGAATCAATTTTCCTTAGCTATAGTAGCAAATGGAAGGCAAGTGGGATGGCTCAGTGGGTATAAAAGTGCTTGCCAAACAACTCTAACTACCTGAGTTTGACCCTTAGAATCCATAGAATCCAGTTGCAGTGACACATATGCATATTCCCAACATTCCTATTGAAAGACAGTAAGTGGAGACAGTTTTCTAGAATCATCAAGTCAGTTAGTCTGGAGTACACTACACAGAAGAAACAAGAGATGCTTTCCCTCAACAAAGGTAGAAGGCACAACTTGCTCCTGAAAGTTGTCTCCTGATCTTGGCACATATGCCATGGCACATGCCTGCTTACACACACAGGCATGCATGCACAGGATGAATTATTTATATTTAACTATATTGAATAAATTAAGTGTTTATATTAAATTGTATTAAATAAAGTGATCCATATAATTAATTAATTACACATTAAAAGAAGCAAATTAGAATCAAAGGGTCCCCAGAAGAGATGAATTGTACTTTGAGTAGAAGCAGAGAAGGGTAGAGAGAACCCTTTCAGAGGGCTGTGAGGGGACAGGAGCACCATATAAAAGGAGACTGGCCTCTGTAATCAATCACTCTGCTAAGAATCCTAGTTTGCCTTACCTGATCTCAAATCAATCGTAAGAAAAAGAAGGCATGTCGGATGACAATTTTCCATAGAAACCCCTACCCGTGCCATTTGCTTGTATTGTCCATTGATATTCTTCCCACAATAAGGTCAAGTTAATTTCTTATTTTCCAAAAGCAGAGGAACCAAAACTTTGTTCTGAGAGGCTTCTCTCCAGCCCTGGGAACAAAGGGGCCGCAACTCATGGAAGCCACAATTCTCTTTCTCTTTTTTCTTCTTCATAAGGAACAGCTTTTAAATCTATGCTTCATTTGCAAAATGATAAAAGCCGATCTTCAGCACTGTTGTTTCTGCTTTCTCTTCTTGCATACATTTTTTTCCACGAACTTCAACCACAGCTTTTAGGCTGTGTATCACTCTTAAGTCCTAACTATATACTCCTAATTTTTCAGTACATATCAGCAATATTGCTCCTCCTGTTGGCAAGTTTTACCAAGAGCTGTATCCAGGCATTAGCAATCTCTGATCTCTCCTCCAAATGATGATGATGATGTTATGGTTGTTGTTGTTGTTGATGATGATGATGATGATGATAGCAAATAGGAATAGTAATTATTCTTCAGAACTGAACTAGACTATTACACCCACTCTTTTGTATTTTCTTTCATAACTAAGACCTATAAGCTTGTTAGAAATAAGAGAAAGGGTAACAGGTGTTGCAGAAGCAATTATCTGGAGGTCTTCTGTTTAATAGAATCACATCCCAGAGACTTCACTGAAGCTGGTAAATACACCTACATGGGATTTGTTTTTCTGATTCTTTGATGATTGACCCCACAGAAAGTTCATTTATGAAATATGTTCTTGTATCCTCTCCATCTCTTGCTCTCCCTCTCCCCCCAGTCTGAATGTTTGAGATAGGGTCTTTCTGTATACTTCATTCTGGTCTGCTGCTCATTTATGTAGTCTTGGCTGGCCTTGATTTCAGAGTATTCCTCCTGTTTCAGGCTCTTGAGTGATAGATTATGGGTGTGTCAAGATATCTTCTCTATATCCCGGAACCTTCACTATATTGTTATTTTTATTTATATTTCTCCTTGTCTCCACTATCAGGTCATAAGCACTTCTTAGGAACAGGATCTCTTTTTAAAATTCTCTCTGTACGCAGTGCATGCCCTGCTCATTGAGTGAATAAGTTCATAAAGATTGGGAAATAATTTCTGCATACCTTTATTTTACAGAAAAAAAAAAGATGCAGATGTGACAAGTATTTAAAGGCTCTGGTCCAGGTACAGAACTTTCGGGAAACAGAATCGGGATGTTACCATTTCTGGGTGTTGGGAAGAAACCTGATAATCAGTGTGAACAGAATCCTTGGAACTGTAGCCTGGACTGAAAACACACTTCCTCTCAAGAAGTCAGAGCTCCATAATAGAGCTATAGCTCGGGAGATTTTCATGAACAGACTGTAGAAACTACTATTTTCCAGCCATGAATAATATAAGGTCTTACTTATACATAAGAATTTAACCGAGAATTTCCATGAATCTTTTAAGTACAAGAGTAACTTCTAGCAGACACATCTTTGAACACATCTTCAATTTAAATGAAAGCAATTCTTTTGAGACCACTTAATAATAACAGACCTCAAGGAAATAAACTCAAAAGAAAAATATTTGACTAGAAAGCTGCAGAATAAATGAGCATATCAGAGATGACTGGCACTCCGTTTCTATTTAGTTCATGCTACAGAAGTGGTCCCTGGCAGCAGACAGCAAAACTATGTGAGAAACTCGGAGGTTACAGGAGATATAATTAACCATAGATCAAGATGAAGTTGGCAACTGAAATCCTTCTAGGAACCAGACAGCATATGACTCAATATGACTCAACTGAACTTCTGGCAGATAGCTAACAGGCAGGTAACACAGACGATGCTTGCTAGAGAAAAGAGACAGAGGTGATACTGAATGTGGAGATATCTGTGGTCACAAGAGAATCCAGCATGAGACCATGGGAGAGTGTAAAGTCTAGTAACTCAAAATGAGAGCATCAGAGAACTCAGAATGGAGTAGGGACCATAGGCACACCATGTTTCACTGTCTTGGAAAGATGAACATAAAGATATCTATAAACAGCTTAAGTTTGTATTTCATCTCTCTTTGAAGCAAGAGTCTCTACATATATGAATCCATGACTTCAGTGAAAGAGATACTTGGATAGCTTTTGTCTTCCTGTCACTCCTTTTCCAATTGCAAATATTTTACTGCTTGAGACCCAGCTGGAAATGAATTATTCTTAACATAAATGTAAATAGTGAATTAATCCGGCTGCTGTATTTATTTACCTTATGTACATCCCCCATAACTTCACAAATAAACCAAGATTTATTTAAGATTGCACCTCAATAGCTGAGTGGTTAAATCATGTGTCTTAAACTTCTTTGATGATCTAGCTACCTCCCAGGCCTATCCCATGATACTTGCATAGTATTATGAATCTAGCTCATTGGAATCCTGTTCATCACTCCAATTCTTTGTCTTCCCCTTGAATATGCCCTCCTTCTCTCCTTCTTCTTGCTAGCAGACATCCCACCCTATTCTCTATTCTGCCTAGCCACTGGGTGATCAACATTGATTGACAAGTCAGAGAATAAATGGTAAGAACTATTTACACAAACTTGAGATAGGAGATTCTTGGTATAAGCATTGCAATGTCATGCCTGGATTGAAGCAAGGGCAGAGAAATCAACATTTGAATAACCCAAACTATACAGAGTACAAAACATTGTGCCCACACCCAGTCCCATCCCAACACACCCACACCCACACCCACCACACAATGATTAGAATTCTGTTCCACCTCCAGAGAACTTTGCCTTTCTGTATAGAATATTGAGCTTCCATAGACACCCCCAGGTGTGTGCTACAAACTTTAGGTCATACAATCTCCCCTGAGATTTCATAATCTAAAATTAATCCATTAGTAGGTTATACAAAAGAAATCAGTCTTCATGCAGAGAAGACCAAGACTGGTGGCATGTTTTCCACTAGGAACAGTCACATATTCATAAACATTCCTAGATGCAAGAACTACACCAACTTTGTTTCCTGTAGCTACACAGAAAGTGTTCATACAATTGTTTTTTCACACAATTGAAAAGTATTCGCCTGGTCAAGTAGATTGTTCTAAAGAGTTTCACAAGCAAATAGATGGAACTAGAAAACACCGTCTTAAGTGAGGTAACTTAGACCCAAAAAGCTTTGCATGGTATGTACTCACTAATAAGTGGATATTAGCCAAAAAAGTACAAACTACCCAGGATACAATCCACAGAACTCAAGAAGGTAAACAAACTGAAGGGCCCAAGTGAGCATGCCTCAATCCCACTTGGGAGAAAAAAAAAACAATCACTGGGGGTTGGGGAGTGGGTAGAAAAGAGGAAAGGGTGGGGAGGAAGGAAACATGATCAGGTATTGCGGGAAGGGAGAAAAGAAACAGGACTGAAGTTCTAAGGGCCAGCAGAAAGAATGGACACAGGCATCCTCAGGAGGTAAATGGTAGGGGGACACTCTAGAATGTCCCAGAGACCTGGGAGATGAGAGATTCTCAGGACTCAAACGGAGGGACTTTAGATGAAATGCCCTACAGTGGGGAGAGGGAATTTGTAGAGTTCACCTCCAGTAGAAAGATAGAGCATCAATGGAGGTATGGGGGTGCCATTCCACAGTCAAAAACTCTGACTCAGAATTATTTCTGTCTGAATGAACTGCAGGATCAAAAATGGAGAAGAGCCTGAGGGAAAGGAGGTCTAGTGATAGGTCCAAATTGGCATCCAGCTCAAGGGGAGGCCCCAAGGCCTGACACTATTACTGAATCTATGGTGTGCTTACAAACAGGAGCCTACCTTGACTGCACTTGACAGTCAAAGGCCCAACAAGCAGCTGAAAGAGTCAGATGCAGATATTTACACCTGACCAATGGACAGAAGCTGGTAACCCCTGTGGTTGCATTAGGGAAAAGCTGGAAGAAGCTGAGGAAGAGGATGACCCTATAGGAAGACCAGCAGTCTCAACTAATCTGGACCTCCGAGATTGCTCTGACACTAAGCCACCAATCAGGCAGCATGCACCAGCTGACATGAGGCCCCCAACACCTATATAGCAGAGGACTGCCAGGTCTTGACTAGGTGAGAGAAGATGCACCTGACCCTCAACAGACTTGAGGCCCCAGGGAGTGAGCAGGTCTGGTGGGGTGGGGGGTGGGGGTGGTTACATCCTCTTGGAGCCAGGGGTTGGGGGTTAGGTGGAGGGTAGGTGGTGTGGCGTGAGGGGTGTGGAGGAGGTATGGGATGTGTAAAAAAAGATTAAATCATCATCATCATCATCATCATAATAATAATAATAATAAAAGAATCTCTGGGTACTTTTTTACTTGGGATTTAAATGACTTTAAAATGGCATATACCATTTCAAAATTATTCATGGTTACTAGTGAAAATAAGGTCTGAGACCCACTCTCAACCTTGCTGAAAACAAATCCTCATAAGAACTGGTTTCTTTTTAGATACCAAATCATGGGGAAAATATACTGATCCTTTAGGGGTGTATGGTCCATAGAAATTATGATAAAATTTGTGTAATTAGGAAGCATAATATATATTCTGTTTTGTAGCATGTAAATGTCAAAGATTTAAAAATTCAATAGTTCAGGGAGACTTAAAATCACATATTTTTCCTATTCAACACTGTCATTTCCATGAAGAAACGTAGTAAAATTCCTGGGGGTGGAATATGTGTCCAGTTGGATATAAGAACCGGTGCTGCTCTTCTACACAGTGCTTAGAAATTTATATATTCTAGTCAGTATATAACTTTGCACATAAGTGTGTATGAATTCCCTTTTTAAAAAAAAAACATTTGATATGGATTAGCTTATAACTTTTTAAAATTTATTTTTGACAAGTTCATATATGTATATGATGTGCAGTGATGATATTCATTCCATAACACTCTGCCATCCCCTCTCATTCCTGCTAACTCTTCCTGCTTCCTAAATAGTTTCTCCTCTGCTGTCATGTGTGAATGCTTGCCTGGATATTTGAGTGTAGATGTGTGTGTGTGTGTGTGTGTGTGTGTGTGTGTGTAGGTCTTATGAGCTGTGTGCCCTTGAATACAATGAGCTATGTGATATCCAGTAGTCAGCATGTTATAGTGTTCCTCTCTGTACACCACACTTATCATCCTCTCTGCAGTGATGCTGGGGCCTAGACAGAGTGGTATAGCTAGATGCCCAACTTGGAACTGAACATCCATTGCTTACTCTCCTCACTCTGATCAGCTCTGAGTCTCTGCATTAACTTTATTTAAAAGAAGCCGCTGTTCAAGGCTGAAAGCAGTATAGTCTCAAAATATGAACGGCAGTTCATCAACATGTCTACTTAGCAAACCATCAGTGGTGGTAATCCCTCCCGCTCATCCCTCAATGACCTGTGATCTCCCAGTTGTACGCTTTTGGGCAGGTTCACAGTATCAGACATGTATTCTGTGGAGTGGACTTCATATCTAGTCAGATAAGAAAGAGTTCAGCTAACCTCAAAACAATCATGTGCCCATTTTAACAGTGGGTATACCTAGCTAGGGATTTCACTATAACTTAATCATTTAATGTATACATGTTTATACTATGCCATATTTTATGCTACAGAAAGCAGTGGCCTAGTAGATATCATTCCATGTCTTACCAAATACTAACTGAATACCTAAATGCTAAGAACCCTGCAGCCAGACTCTGGAGATTTAAACATCAAAAATAAAGAATGGATGCAACTTCTGGGGATGTAGATATTACCAAGGAAAGTCCATCTTTCCTTCTCTGCAAGAAGGTAAAGAGAGCACAACACAACCAATTAACACCCCTCCAACATAAGAGAGAAGCAGAAATGGGAGAGAGAAGACACTTATGTCTATCAGAATGTTCAACACTTCCTGTAAAAGGGTAGCGAATAAGCTGAGTTCTGTGGAATGAAAACAAGTCAAGTTGCATGGGAATATAAAGAGGACAGCAGTGACAATGTCCCCAGTGGGAAACTTTGTTTCCAGGAAACTAAAGGACGATGATAATGACTACAGTATAGTGACTTCAGGCCAACTCTAGGCTGGAGAAAAAGAACATAGCTAGGTTGTAGGGTTGCTAACTTAAAGGTTTAAACTATTCCAAATTGGTGAGAAAAATACCAAAGCATGGAGAGTGGAGTGGTAACAGCAATCTGACCTGTGTGCAAACAAGACCTAACCATTGTGAGGCGAACAGAGTGGATAAGGGGTGCGGAAGCACAGCACTGTGAGAGTTGATACTGGGGATGGATAAGAAATTATGCTGGTTTTAGTGCCTAGTGCAGGACTGTGGAAAGGGGTGAAGTCATATACAGTGTGGTGGTAGAGAGAAATAAAGATGAGCTAGAAATTGTCATAGGACTCTCTCTGCATTGAGACCAACAGTGTGCTGCTCATTTATTTTTATTTTTATTAGATATGTAAGAGAAGACTAGAGCTAGTGAAATTCAGAACTCCACTTAAACAAGTCAGTGTTGATCTGTCTCATAGACTAGTGTATGAGTAAGCATATAGACTTTAACACTGAGGAGGAGCTCTTGTTTAGAGGCAGGGGACAGGGATCCATCAACATAAGGATGTCTAGAAGTTCTCAACAGAGATGAGTAAGAGTGTCTAGGGAAAGCAACCATGCTACAAGGCAGGCTTCCTCACACTGCTTCAGCTTCCTCATAGTTATGACCCAAGATGCAGCCATATATGCAAACCAAACATTTACTGAGAAATATCATAATGTCATTATGCTCCAATAAATCTTTCATATATACATAGTTTTACAAATTATTAAAGATGAACGCTCATTTACATACTAATGAGATAAAATGCATGTATATTTTGTATTAAAGAATCAAAGCTTGTCTGAATATCCAGCACTGCTGGATGCAAAACAACTTTGGCATTTTCCAAAGTTGATTGATATTTTGGTTTTATATTTGTCAACACCGAGGATACCATTTTTATGTTGCAAAATGGCAGACTATAGTTGGGAATAGTTTAAAAGCCATTTGACACTTTGTCCTGTACCAATCCAGACTTCACGTAACTTTCGTTTTGTAACATTCAAGTCAACAACTCAAAGTGCAACGTGAACAAACAAAAATTCTCACACTGTACTATCCATAAACATGTAAATATGATACACATTGAAGGACCATTGTAGGAATGTATTAAAAGAAAAATATTAGAAGTCTTTTGCCTTTCATAATTAAAACATTGTGTTGTGTCAGAGCAGAAAACTTTGTGACACTGCAGTCCATAACACAACAGGCTCAAGTCTGAAGCGAGGTGGTTTGGCCAGTATGTAAGTTTACTCAGTAATTATTTTTTCTATTTTGACTATGTAATAGATGAAAGGACTATCATTTGATTATTATTTTGAATGTTCTTTACTTTCTCTTTCATTGTTTGTGTCTCTAAAATGAAGGACACATGAGCAAGATAGGCGTATTTTACAACAATATACAGAAATAGCCAGAAATCATTTAATTAGAAAGTGGGACAAGTCCACAGTAACGAATTTCAGCATAATAAGAAATGAGGGTGGTCCACTGCTAAGCATCACCCTCATGTGATTCTAGGAGACCCATAGGTTTTCTTTGATTTAAATAGACCATGTTTTGAGACGGTACTAACCCAAAACACTACGCACTGATTGGAAACTCACCCTGAAATCATTGCCACATGAAGATTGAATGATTGTTGGATTTTAGCTAAAATAGAATTTTTACAAGGTTAAATGATTATTAATGTAATAATGGAAAAAGTCTGAAATATTTTCCCTACAATATTCTGGAATGGGATTGGCCAGAATGAAAAATGAAGTGAGATCAACTAGGTTTAATATGGAGACTCTGTGGGGGAGGAAAGATAAAGGAACGAGTTGACACCTTAAAAGTTCACTGTGTAAGTGACAGTAACGCACTGAGATTTCTAACCATAAATTTATTAAACATACAAGAGGGAGGACTCACAAGGTGTAGCTTTATTCATTATTAATGATTGAATAGCTTCTAGTAAAATCAAGCTGTCTTCCCTAGTCCTTTAGCTTGATCTGGCTTATCTGGCAAAGTTCTGGGCTAGGTCAACATTCTGCCTTAGAGTCCACACTGCTTTGAGGCTCTCATTTTCAGAGATAACTACTTTATCTCTTCTCTCATTAATTTCTAGGCAGCTTCCTTTTCCAGCCAAATGATTTGCATTGAGCTCTAAGCTTCTAGTTAAAGGTCACTTTTGTTTTTAAAGTTTCAGTCTAAGCTAGCAATAGCACCAGCTTTCAAAATGTCTCCTATCAGTTTTGTGACTGCTTGCTGTGAAGCTAAGCCAGCTTTTGGAACTCCATGCCAGCAGGATGACAGAGAGGCTGTACTTAGACCTTGTGCTTGAAGCAGGACTGGTTTTGACAGAGTGAAAAATATGACTAGCAAGTGAGAAAATGAAGGAATAACACGAGATCTGTTATTTGAATGTATAATAAAGGTTTATTGTTCTTTTGTAGTAGAGTTACTTCTGACTGCTCCGTGGTTGACATGGCTGATCCTGGCCTAACGACCTTTGCCATCCCTACAATATGCTTTCCAAGAAGTCAACATATATTTTAACAGGTGACCTTTTATAAACTGCTTTTCAAAAGAAACCAACATCATAAACATGGCTGACTGGAGTCTTGACATGAACCTCCCTCAACTCTGGAGTTAGAGGCAGTAGTATATCATGCCCCCATCTCCAGATGCAGAGACCACTAAATAAGTTGAAATACATTACAGAGGATCAGTCTGGAAGCAAATGACATAACAACACTTTCTGAAAATTCAAAAAGAAGGAGAAGAGACACTAGGCAGAAACATATATCTTTTCAGGGAATTAGCATGGTACGCACAGATGATTCTTCTAAAATGCACATTACATACATAAATATGTTCTATAAATACATGTTTTCATATAAATAAACATAACTACCACATTCTTATAAATATATACTTTTAGATTCTTATGAAACTGTTTCATAAATTCAAAACCACTAGGAAGCTTGCAAAGAAGCTTTATCTAAAAGACTGCCTTGTCATAATACCCGAGCTGGTCCGAGGCCCCTGGCATAAATATAGCAGAGGTCTGCCTGGTCAGGTTTCAGTGGGAGAATGAGGCTCCAGGGAGGAGGAGGACACCCTCTCAGAGGCAAGGAGAGAAGGAATGGGGTGAGGAACTGTGGGAAGTGGGACAGATGGGGGCAATGACTGGAATGTAAATAAATAAAATAATTTAAAAAATGTAAAAAGTTGCCTTGTCTAAAAGCATCTTTTTACAGAACTAAAGATTTGAACATAATTAATATTTAATTTATACTAACATCTAATCAGTGTTATTCATATTATATAATATTCCCATTCATATATTAACATTTAATTGTTATTTAAATGTTTCATTATGTGTTTTATATGTATTAAAATAGAAATATACTGAAATCTCATATTATAGATTTCAGAATTTATATATGTAATCCTATATAACACATAAAATATTATATAGTATATTTAAAGCAAGTGGATAATTTTAGCTAGAATATCTAAAATTTCTCTGTCTCTTCATTCTCATGATTTCATGTTTATTTTAGTTGAATGTGAGTTGTATGTGTGTATATGTGAATGCCTATGCATACATGTGTGTATTCCAGAGGTCAGCTCTGGGTGGCTCCCTCAATCACTCTCCACATTCTTCTTTGAGAAAGGTGCTCTCACTGACCCTGGAGTTCACTGGTTTAGCTAAGTAGGCAAGCTAGCAAGCTCTTGGGATCTTCCTATCACTGCCTCCTCCCTGCTAGGATTAGAAGTGTGGCTTTTTACTTGGGTGCTGGGGACCCAAACTGAGGTCTCATGCTTATTTTGTACGCACGTTACTAACTGAGCATCTCTTCAGCCACAAACTATATTGACAAGATCTTCAATTCAGTATCTACACATAATAAAATCTTACTAATCAGACTAATGAGAATGATGATTTGAATTAAAGTATCTTATTTTTAATTGTTTGAGATATGACACATACACACTCACACACATATATGTGTATACACACACACACACACACACATTATACATATACAAGTGAGATTAAATCAAACTCAAGGATACTGAAATGGCACGAAGGAGAAAATACTGGAAGTTGAGTATAGCTGCTTTGTCAGGAGTATGATCTGAGGAAGGAAGAATGAGGAATCTCTAAAGCAAAAGTTCATTATGAAAAAAACTCTTGGCCTGGTCTCTACTAAAGGTGGCTGACTTCCCTGCTTTCATGGGACTATTCTCTGAGAGTCATAAGGAAGTTACTTTAGGTCAGTCAGTATAGAAGAAAAAGTAACAAGGACTTTTTATTTGGATCCTGATTTCCACTAGTTAAAATGTAGCCCTGTGGGACATTATTTTCTCTTCTCTCTGTGCAATGTCTTATGTAAAAAAATCAGGATCTCATATTGCCCCATGCTTTGTATAGAAACAAGGGGCAAGAGGCAAGCAGCATATGGTCCAGACAGCATGTGATGTGTACCAGCTTGTACCAATGAGACAAGGGCTTGAGGCTATCATGAGCTGGTGAACCCTGCAGTGCCTGGAAAAGACAAGCGAAGGCAAGAGGCTCTGAAGGGCATATAAGCAGTGTATGCTGTGGATTTCTCATACATGCAGGAGAAGAGAGTAATATGTGGATGTATCTGTTTAACAGGCACTGAGGCTACAGGGACCCCAGATGTCATTCACATGCTTACCCACCAGAAGTTTTACCATTTTATAATTTTGACTATGAATATGTTTTGTGTTTAAGAGTTGTTGACTTTCCTATTGCTGTGATAAAACACTATGATCAAAACCAGATGATTCTGGCTTGTGTTCTATTTTTTTGTTTGTTTGTTCATTTGTTTTGTTGTTCACTTCATGAAACAGAGTCCTCCAAGAAGTGGGAACCTCAACTGAGAAAATACACCCATTAAATCAAAATAATGTTTCTGCCTATAGTCACCAACAGAAGAATGAAATGAGGGAGAGCCTTCTAGACTGTTTGACATCCTAACCATTCACACACATTCCTCAGATTTAAGAATACTATTGTCTACAAAGCAAATTAGAAATTACAAACCATGCTACAAATGAAGGTTGACTACAGAAACACACAGACATTTCGTGGATTTAAAAATAATCAAATGAAAACTGTATCTTAAGATACTATTATGTAAAGGCACCAGAGCTTTGTGAAATGGTTGAAAAGCAAAGACAAAGAATGAAAGAATCATGTGTTTCTATTCACAACAGCCTAGGTATAGAATCAGCCTAGACACTCATCAACAGATGAATGACTAAAGAAATAATCTATTAAGTATCTATACACTGGAGTTTTATTTAGAAGAGTAAAATTATGTGATTTGTGGATAAAAGCATTATAAAAGAAGTTAGTGTGTAAAGTAAATAGATCAAAGTCAGAACAATATGTGGGGGGTGTGTGTATGTGTGTATGTGTGTATGTGTGTGTGTGTGTGTACAAACGAATGAAATGAAATAGAATGGAGATTATCTAGGGAGGAGAAGAATCCCAGCAAAGGTATAAAAGAGGTGGACATACATAATTGATATAAGTGATTTAAAAGTATGGAAATATCATAGTGATATTTTATAGTTTATTTTTTATAATAAAATGTTAATCAAAATATTACATCTAAGAGTTTTGACAGTAATATATATAAAACACTGTAGAAGAGAAGCTCATTTTAAAATACCTAGTATCTAGAAATTGTCATCCAGAAGTCATGAGATGTGGGTACCTGAAATGACAAAACTTCTTTTACTGGAAATCAGTGCCCACTTACTCCACCAAGCCCAGTGTCACAGATGACATATAAGGGCACATACCAGCACATTTGAATGAGTGAAATGTACTAAAGTACTTGTGAAATGGCCATTTTCCTAAGAGAATATGGGGAGAACCAGGGGCCCCTTATATAGAATATGTACTTATACCCAAGACAAGAGAAAAGAAAGAAGCAACAGTAAATATATTCAACTCCTAAATAGCTCTTCTCCAAAATGAATGCACGTTAAGTAGATGTTTAAAAAGCTGATGTAACACAGTACCTGTGATTTCTCTAAGCCACTTCTCAGTCAATCGAGATGCAATTATATATCTACTTGAAAGTATCAGCTGCAAGAGAAATATAAGCTGCCAGAGTTGTCTTTTACAGAAGTTAGCATTAAAATAAATGGAAACACTCTTCAGAAACCAGCAAGTCCCCTTTTCAGCCCAGCTTTCATTTTGGGAAACATAGACATCAAATGCTGAAACCTCATTTAAGGCCACACACCTAGTTAGGACAGGTGAAGCACCACCCATCAGCTGAAAGAACTTGGCATCTCTATATTATGAAAGTAAATGGAATATAGAGCTAACATAGGAACCACCAGTCATCTCCTTCATCCCTATAGCATACCAGAGGTCCATCATGTAACCCCCCACGTTTGCACACACACACACACACACACACACACACACACACACCACGGGGGGGGGAGGGAGAAAGAGAGAGCGAGAGACAGCATGCACATACAAACACATGCACTGTCAAATAAACAAACACAGACACACGTGAACAGAAACACAAGTACACATGCACACATGAAAACACCACATGTCTATGGTCAATTAATTTTTGACAAAGTTGCCAGGGTAAATAAATCTTGAAAGAATAGTATTTTTGACAAATGGTGTCAGGCAGCTAAATATCCCCAAATAAAAGAGTGAATTTAATCTCCTTTATCTCACATCATATAGAAAGTTTAACAAAAAAAGCAAAAACAAAAAAAGCAAAACAAAACAAAAAAATGTAAAAAAAAAACCAACAACATGCAAACAAACAAACACTGATTTAGAAGTTAATACTGTAAAGCTCTTAGAATAAAATGTACATAAGGAATAAATCTGCAGGATCTTGAATTCGCCTTATATAGTGAACCTCAACTACAAAGAACTAAAGAAAAATAGATAATTTACAGATAAGTTTCACTTCGTCACAATTTTTTTTCTTTTTTAATTTTATTTTTTTGCTTATTCACTTTATAACCCGTCCCAGTCACCCCCTCCCACAATCCTTCCCCATCTCTTCTTTTCTGATACCCCCTCCTCCTGTATCCCCCACCCTGCCACTTTAAGTCTCTGAGAGGCTAGGTGCTTCCTCTCCCATTGAGGCCAGATGAAGCACCCAGCTAGAAGACCATACCCATATACAGGCTGCATGTTTTGGGATAGCCCCCACTCCAGATGTTAAAGACCTCTATCTAAAGACTGAAAAGGCACCCACAAATTGTGAAAAAAAATTTACAAATCATTTATCTGACAATGGTATTGTGTTATTTAGTTTTCTGATTGTGAACAAATAGCCAACAGGAACATCTTAGGAGGGTTTGTTTGGGCTTGTGATTTGAGGAGTAACATTCCATCCTGGTGGAGAAATGCATGATGATAGGCGGTACTATGGTGGATGGCGCATGTGACATCTGCTTGTTATGTGGTAGAGGGGGTGCCAGAATCAAGGCCAAATGATAAATCTCAATATGTGCCATCAGTGCTTGATTGCTTTCAGTTTTCTCAGCTTCTTGAAGACTCCACAAGCTCCCCAAGTAATGCCACCAGCTCTGGATCAACTATTCAAATATACGAGCCTGTGGGGTAGGACCTTCACATTCAAGCCATAACATGATGCTCTTGTGCTCCATGGGGGAATGTCCATTTTGAAAGTCCCCATAATTTTACAGTTCCAGTGCTGTTGAAGATTCTACAGTGTTTTCAAAGCAATTTTTTAACTGTGAGAACTTGTAAAGTCAAAAGCTATAAGCAATGTACTTCCAGGGCACAATGTTACAGTGCAAACATTCAGATTACACAAGGGAACAATGGGGACAGAACAAGGAAAGGCCAGACCAAGGCAAGACCTAAATCCAGCAGGTAAATACCAAACCTTGTAGTACTATTTCCAGCAGGTGCATGTAAATGATCTGGATATCAGCAGACAGGGGAAAGGTCTGCACATACAGCTTCAACACCAAACTCATAGCCCCTCTCAGAGCTAGGCTTCAGTCTCTACTTGTAGTTTCCCTTATTAGGTGTCTCATGTGACTGGCATCTACAGCATTTCAACTTGGCCCTTACCTTCACAGCACCTTGTACAGCTCACCTAGGAACTCCATATGTAGCCTGACTCACATGGAACACATGCATGGTAACTTGTGTGTGCCTTGTGGGCGTACCTGGGAAAGATGCTTCCATAGATGGTCCTATTAGTGCAGGGTGTCTGGAAGCTCTGTCTTTTTCTTGGGAACTCTCTTTTCAAACCAATGTACAGTCTTACTTTCTAGAGATGTTGACGGGTCTTGGCCCTTGAAGAATTATTCCTATTGTCCCAGTTCAGATGAGACATTTCTCTTTAATTGCTTTAATGTCTTTGAGAATCACTATAGCTTTACTGAGGATGTTAACTTTACTCATACTATTTTCCTGCCCAAACTACTCATTGTTCATTGTTACTGTCGTGACACAGGGTCACTCACTGAACTGGAGGTCCATTGTTTCTGAGCTCTCAGGACTGCTATTACGTCAGTGTCCTCTTGTGGATAGAGGGATTATCACAAACTTAAAACAAATGTGTCATTTTACAGTTCCCAAATGGTACCTCAAATCTAAAGCCAGGATGATGACAATTGTTTTGTCTGAAGTCTTGAGGAGAATTAACATTTCCTTGATACTTCCACTTTTGATAGGTGAACTGTTTGTCATTTTGACACAAGCCACAGACATCTATGAAGAGGGAACCTCAGTGAAGAAAATGCTTCCATTTTTCATAGCAAGTCTGGGGAGTGGGGTTCTTGACAGCCACTGGGAAGATGGTCCTGTGTTATATAAGAAATCGAGCTCAGCACATGGTGTGGTGGCTCACATCTTTAATCCCAGCACTGGAGAGGAAGAGGCAGGCAGATCTTTGTGATTTCAAGGTCTACCTGGTCTACAGTTCCAGGCCATCCATAGCTAAAAAAAATAATAAAAAAAAAAACGAGACCCTATCTTAAAAGAAAGGGGAGGATGGCACTCAACAAGCCATGAAGAACAAGCCCATATGCAACCTTTATTACTCTGCTTCAGTTCCCGCCTTCAGTTTCCTACTTCGAGTTCCTGCCCTGAATTCCCTTCATGATGGACCATTATCAGAAAGTGTAAGCCAAATAAATCTTCACCTGCCCCATCCCCCCTGTAGCTTTTGGTCTTGACATTCCATCACAATAATAGAAAGCTAGGATACTCACAGTCCTTGTTTGTGACCCTGCCATCTTCAGAGAACATCACAATCTCTACTTCCAGCATTTCCTATCCTCTCAGATTTATCACTTTCTTTTTAAATTTTATTTTTTGTATGAATGTTTTGACAGCCATCTTGTTGGTGTACCACATGTGTGCAAGGCCCACAGAGACTAGAAGAGGGCATCAGATCCCTTAGAAAAGGGATTATAGGTTGTGAGCTACAATGTGTGTGCTTGGAATCAAAACCAGATCCTCTGAAAGGGCAGAAAGTGCTCTTAATCACTGAGCCACCTCTCCACTGAGTTTATCTCTCTTTAATGTGTCTTGTAGGTACTTTTGAGATTACTTTGTGCCCACCTGGATTATACAAGATACTCTCTACACATTGTGAACATTTTCAGTTAACTACATCTACCAAGCCCATTTGCTACATAAACAAATGTTTTATAGTTCTAGGGCTAGAATGCAAACATATCTGGTGGGTGATTTAGTCTGTCTCCCAAACATTCTATTTTATACATTTTATATTTTTATTATTCTATAAGCCTCCAATTCAAGCACCATCTCATTTCCACCTTTTGATAATCAATACCTTTAATATAAGATATCAATATGAAAAATATTGACAAATATCAATGATTGACAAGAATATATAGCATCCATCCAACACTGCTAGGTAGAACAAACCACCTAGAAGAACAATTTGAAGTGCATCTTGTAGAATTGCAATGTGCAACGTAGGTCCCAAATCCCTTGATACATACTCTAGTGTAACTGAGATCCACACAAACACATCTTCAGCAATGTTCAAAGCAGCATTGTTTATAGTTGGCAGAAGTTAGAGTTAAGAATGCTCATGTTAGAGACTGAGTGGATAGTATCCATTCCCAATTCATCCCTCAGAAGATAAAGACTGTATTTACCAGTTTCTCATGCAGTTAATTTGGGGTCATATAGCAAAGTTTGGACCATGGCAAAGGAATTAAATGATGGCTCTCCTCTGTCCAAAAATTTAAAAAAAAGTTGCTTGTGAGCATATTTTGCATACCTTGCTAGTGAGCATACTTTGCAACATAGCATTCAGCTGGATCTCTCAGTGACAGACTGAGGAAGAGGTAAGAAATGACAAGGATGCAGGAAGAGGCTGTGAGCATGAGTCAGCACTCACTAGGGAAGCTGTCTATCCAGAATTCTTGAGCTGGAACTTTATGCAAGCAAGGAACAGCACTTTTATTGTGAGCTTCCGGTGTTACATTAAGGGCGGGTGTGTTATTTACTTCCACTGGAAATTATACAAGTAGGGAGCAGATAGAAAATGGTTGAAGCGAGGAGTGAATTCAGTGAATGTTAGTGATTAACCCTGAATGTGTGTGTATGGCTGGATTTATAGACTGGTAAGTAGTATTGCAGGCTATGTTCTGTGTAAAATGGAAATACTGCACTAGTTTACTAGCACATACTATTTCAGCACGTGTCCAAAAGTACCAACAGAGGAGGATATGCAAAGAAGTACACAGAAACTATAGGCATCGAAATCAAATTCTTAAAATGTTAAACAAAGCACTAACATATGAACCAGAGATACTACTTCTGGATATACACTCAAAAAAACTAAAGGCATATGTTCACATATATATTTATAAATAAGAATTCTAAATTTTTATACAAGGAGAACTATTCAGAGTAGCTCCCGATGGAAACAACCCTGAGGTCCATGAGATGATAAAGAAATAAACAGAAATGTGGGATGATAGAGAAACCTTGAACAAATATTGGATGCATTGTGCTAAACAAAAAGAAGTCACAAAAGATCACAGATTATACAACACCATAAAAGTGTAATATCCAGACCATGGTTATGCCTCACAATAGGATGCAGATTGTTGATGGCCTAGGACTAGAGTTGGAGGGCTGGTAGGAAACAGAGAGAGACAACAAAGGGTAATTGGGTTTCTTTTAATGTTGAAAATGTTCTGGCCAGGCGGTGGTGGCGCACGCCTTTAATCCCAGCACTTGGGAGGCAGAGGCAGGCGGGTTTCTGAGTTCAAGGCCAGCCTGGTCTACAGAGTGAGTTCCAGGACAGCCAGGGCTACACAGAGAAACCTTGTCTCAAAAAAAAAAAAAAAAAAAAAAAAAAAAAAAAAAAAAAAAAGAAAGAAAGAAAAAAGAAAAAAGAAAGAAAGAAAAAGGAAAAGGAAAAGAAAAGAAAATGTTCTGAAGTAGGCAGCGATAAAGGTTGTACAGCTCTGATAGAATTATACAACTTAGTTATCGGAAATATGAATTGCATATAAGTAAATCTAATGTGGATATAATCAACAGGGAGAGACGGCAACAGCATATGAGAGAATCTCACTAAAGAACAATCTTATCAGTCACATGCTATTTCTTCCACCAGATCCGGAGTATTTGGATGCTCATTGTATTATTCTTTCTATTTTGTATGTAGCTTATTTATAATAACTGAAATAAAATATAATGCTCACAGAATGGAGATAGAGTCTTGATCAGAAAAACACAAAAACAAAAACAACCTTATCTGTTGTTTTCAGCCAACATTCTAACTTTCAGGAGGCTCCTTGCAAGTAAAGTAGGTAACATGTCAGCTTCATAAACTAAACATATATATATATATATATATATATATATATATATATATATATATATATATATATATATATTAGATACACCTATAGAACTTTTGGGAAGACACAGGGCTCAGTCTTGAGAAAGTTCAACAGACCATGGAAAATAGCTGGGTGATTTTGTTGAATCGTCCAGTTTGAGAGCAACAGATTCTACTTTTCTGCTGGGTAATCCAATGGCTAGGATGCTAAGATTTGGAGATAACTATCTTCCAGAAACCAAAAAGGAGAAAATAAGAATATAACACGGGGCAAAACTCAAAGTAGCAAATTCTTCCTCTTCTCAGTGAGTGCATAGGTAAAACTCTCATTGTCTAATCTACTTTGAATTTAAACGCAGCTCTAGTCCACACTATCAAATCATATGTGAACAGTTTTATTTTGCCCTAATAGTTCTACCTGTTGCAGTTTGCCTCTTCACAGGAGGCTTAACCTTTTCTGCTTGATTGTTTTACTAAACACAACAACTTGCAATAGTGTGTGTGTGTGTGTGTGTGTGTGTGTGTGTGTTTCAATTGTCTATTCTAGTCCTCAAAAGCACCTCAGCACATAGCTTAATTTTTTTCAGTTTTGTAGCTGTGGCAATTTTAAAATGCTTGGCCCATGGACTGGCACTATTAGGAGGTATGCCACTTGTTGGAGTAAGTGTGTCACTGTGTGGGTGGACTTTGAGTGACCGTCCTTCTAGTTGCCTGGAAACCATTCTTCTCCTGTTTGACTTCAAAATAATATATAGAACTCTTGGCTCCTCCTACACCATGCCTGGCTGGATCCTGCCATGCTTCCTGCCTTGATGATAATGGACTGAACCTCTGAACATGTTAGCTTGCCCCAGTTAAATGTTGTCCTTTAAAAGAGTTGCCTTGGTAATAGTATCTTTTCACAGCAATAAAACGTATCTAAGACAGTAACTCTTGTATATATGTAAGCCTACTTCCTTCAAAACTATGAACTATGAGCATATGATTGTGTCTCCGTGTGTAGGTTCCTGTGACAGCTAGAAGATTTGATCCCCTGGAGCTGGAATCACAGGTGTCTTTGAGTCATCCAACATAAGTGCTATAGGAAACTGAACTTTAGTTCTTTGGGAAAGTAGTATGTGCTCTTAACCATTTAGCTGTTTATCCAGCCTGAACTATTACAGCTTATTTTAAAAGACACAAATGAAAATCCAGATAAAGATCTATATAGGAAGCGAGTGCAGCTCCCACTAACCACTAGAATATGTTTATAACTCAGAGGCTTTCGAAATCTCACTAGATGATGTTTTTATGAGGACTTCATTAAGCAAACATGACTGTGGCCTTGGTGCCTGACTTCTTTTCTATCTCTATCCTTCTAAGAAAAAGAGACTGGGTCTTGACGTTCAAGGCTTCTGACTATGGCTTGGTCTCTCTGTTCTTATTCTACAGACAGCTGGGAGCTTCTTTGCCAAAAGTTCTCAGCATTTCAGTTGTTTTCCTGATACTTGAGATGTACAAAGGTCCTTAAGAAATCTCAGTGTCAGAAAAGAAAAGACTAACAAATGTGAAAAAATGAGTTAAAAGATTAAAACAAACAACAACAAAAAACTCTTGCCTTTTCTTTGCCAGGCATGGTAGCATATGTCTTTAATTCCAGAAGTTGGAAGGCAGAGGCAAGCAGATCTCTACAAGTTCAAGTCTAGCCTTTTCTACATAGAAAGTTCTAGGCCAGCTAGAACACAGTGATACTGTGCCTCAAAAGCATGAAACAAAACAAAGAGAAAAATAAAACAGAAACAAAGAACTTTAACTTTAAGGATTCAATATTTCTCAGTAATTTTAATTTTAAGTTATTTTGCTGCTTTCTAAATATTTGTGTTTATATTTATAGACTCAGGCTGCTCCTAGCCTTGCTTAGGGGTTTCTTTTCATGTGAGAAGTACTCAATACAGAAATCCATAAGTAGTCAAAGAATAAGTGACCGTGAATACTCAGCACTGAAGGAGATCGATTCATTTCCCTGGTTCAGCCATCCCCCGACAGGCTTCCTCTTAGCAATGTTCAGGGACCATTGAGGAAGAGGAGACAGAAAACAATGTAAGAACCATAGAACGGTGAGGGGCACCATAGAATGGTAACATCTCAGCAAGACATGACGATTAAACTCATGAATTCATAGCAGCTGTGGTTACCTGAAGAAAATCTGTCCAAGATAAAGTCAGCCAATACTTCACCATGGATTGACAGAGGCACTCAGAAGGCCCTATCCCTTACTGAGAAGCCACAGGCAGTTGGTAGCTATTATGGGAAGGAAAATCATTCTTTAGGTTTGTGTCCACTGATAGGTTGTTGACTATAGCTACGGTCTAATGATTGTCTCTACATCCATGCATATATATGCCACACTAATTGTAAATACTGGACTATAAGAAAATAAAAACTTTGGAAGGGGAAATGGAGAGTATGGGCCAGTTGAAGGGGAGATTGGAGGGTGGAGTAATTACAATATTTCACTGTGTACATCTATTAAATTCTCCAATAAAAAGTTTTTTATTATAAATTATTCACATAATACCTTATTTCATACACATATTTGTACAGTAATATACTATTTTATTTAAGCTAATTTCAAATCAACTCATATTTAAATTAATCTTATCTATTGCATGTATCTTTGTGAAATCACAGGTTTGGTGTAATGCTTATGTTCTTTACATAGTACAAATAATTAAATGTGTAGATTTTGGTGATTTTTATAAATTTGTGGTCTACCTAACATAACGTGCACTGGAACTACCTGTTGGAAAATTTACTTGGAAAATCTGTAAGATTAGATTTTACTCTGAGAAGCCTGACCTCTAGGGTTGTAAAACTTTGGGAAAGCCAATTAGAGCATTTGACTGACCTCTCTAATGACATTTTATTTTGTAAGTGTTTTCCTAATTGGAAGCTCTACCATCCATAGCTGAAGTTTGTTGCCACGCCCTTTCCAGACATATACCTTTTACCTCACTGTCTCTTCCTCTGTTCCTTACTCCTTTGCAGCAAGGCTTGGAAATGCCCTGTGCCATCTGCCATGTTCGCTACCATTCTGAGGTTTTTGATGTGATATGAATCAATTAAACCACATTCTCATGGACTGGGCCCTAGTATAAAAAAATCAATGATCCATTGGTGATGCCCTCTTGCTTCCTGAGAAGAACACAAGTAGAGAAGCAGAAAAACAGTCCAAGAATGTGAGAGAGTCTGCACTTAGGTAAGTGTCTGCAAAAGGCAGATTGTTTGGACAACCCAACAGCACTGATGCATATTTCTTTTCTCATGACATGACAAATTCCAAATCATTTAACCAGCTTGTGTTAAAATGTCCTAGTTGTGAAATGGACCCTGTCTTTGACTATCTCAAAGAATAATCAGTTTCTGCAGCAAACTAATAAACAACTTAAACCTTTCACTACTTCATAGATGTAAGTGTAAGACTGCAAAGTTAATACTCATCATAATAATGTAGCTATGTATCCCATACATAAGTTTACAGTCAGACATATATATGTAAACAAGACTCAGGAGTGAGATGTTGAAATGATGCTGGAGTTGCAAAGCACTACGTAAGTTAGTTCACAAAAAGACATCTGGCCCCACATTAGCAGCAGTAGTGGCATAATCACACATATAGATACCATGACATACTGCAAACTTTTATGTATCCTGTGCTGTCTAGGGACTGCTTGGATACTTTTATAATGTCTCTGGAATGTTCTAATTGAACATGATAAACACCAAATTGTTTACAAAGTGCTGGCCAATGATAGTCTTCCCACAAATTAATCTGTCTCAAAAGGTCAAATTTCTTTTTTTTTATTGGAAATTTTTTATTCGAAAATTTTTTTTACATTTCAGATGTTCTCTCCTTACCCCATTTCCCCCCTCCCTCCCAGGAACTCACTATCCCTTCCCCCCTCCTCCTGCCTCCACATTGGTGTACCCCCTTCCACCCTCCCCTGTACCTCACCTCCCCACCCTCGAGTACCCCCCCCCACGATGTCCAGTCTTCATGGGACCAAGGATCTCTTCTCCCACTTATATATAGCTCCCTTGCATATATAGCTGGAGCCATGGGTCCCTCCCTAAGCGCTCCCAGGCTGGTGGTTTAGACCCTGGGGCTCTGGTTGGTTGGGATTGTTGCTTTCCTCATGGTGTCTCGAATCCTCTCAACTCCTTCAGCCTTCACTCTATCTTCTCCATTGGGAACCCCATGATCAGATTAATGGTTAGCTGTGAGCATCTGCCTCTGAGTATGTCAGACTCTTGCAGACCTCTAAGGAGACAGCTATATCAGGCTCTTGTCAGCGTGTACATCCTGACATCCACATCAACCTCTACCTTTGGTGACTGCACATAGGATGGATATCCAGGTGGACATATCACTACCTGAGGACCCAGCTATACCACTCCTGGGTATATATCCAGAAGATGCTCTAACACATAACAAGGACATATGCTCCACTATGTTCATGGCAGCTTTATTTATAATAGCCAGAAACTGGAAAGAACCCAGATGCCCTTCAACAGAGGAATGGATACAAAAAACGTGGTATATTTATACAATGGAATATTACTCAGCTATTAAAAACAATGAATTTGATAAATTCTTATACAAATGGATGGAACTAGAAAATATCATCCTGAGTGAAGTAACCCAATCACAAAAGAACATACATGGTATTCACTCACTGATTATTGGATTTTAGCCCAGAAGCCTGAAATACCCAAGATTCAACTCACAGACCACATAAAGCTCATGAAGAATGATGACCAAATAGGGGAGCCTTCAGTCCTTCTTAGAAGGAGTAACAAAATACTCAAGGGTGCAAATATGGAGACACAGTGCAGGACCGAAACTGAAGGAGGGACCGTCTACAAAAGGTCAAATTTCATTTCTTGTAATGTACTTATTATTGTGATACCATATAATATTTCACACTTTTCTTCTTGAACTTTGAGGAATTACAAAGACAACTCAGTAATTCTTAAATGCTACTAAAATGCTCATATTCACACAGATAGATGATTTTCCAAAAGAGATGGATGGTTCTTATAATTTTGGAAGAAAGGAAAAGAAGAAATCTTTATTATTATCATTATTATTATTATTATTGTTATTATTATTATCATAGAACAATCTAGTGTAAACTGAATTGCTAGGTCAACCCATAGCAACTCTATCAACATGCATTTAGTCAACTGCAGAATCCCTAAACTTAATCAATGTACATCATGCATATCAGTGTGTGTGTGAGCAAAGTGTCCCTTTTATGTGTGGACAAATGAGTCCAACATTGAGTTGATGGCTACAACCAGAGGACAGATATTTTCACTGTAGTGAAGACTGTATGACTCTGTGTGGCTCATGTACATGGAACAAAACAAACATGGATGCCTTAGATGTAGGTGATCTACTGAACTAGAAGCTTATCTAATCTCATGTGTACATTTGAATATATGTAATTCTTTCAAACTATTATCTTCAAGCATGTTTCAAACTTTTAAATGTAACATGTGTCCCCAAGCAAGTGAAACAGTGCAAAGTTGAGTAATCAAAAAACATGTATTTTAAAGCCTCATCTTAAAAATGAGTAAAATGTTTGAAACTCTACCAAAGAAAATCATTAAGCAGCAATTAACACATAAAAGCATGCTAAGCAACATTAGTCATTAGAGAAATGTGTATTCAACTGCTATAAAGTATCATCACAGACAATAGATGGCTAAAATAAAACTCTTGCTATACCAAATATATTTAAAATAAAATAACAATAAAGCCACATATTGAGTTAGTTTGGTGTTTTAAGGGTGGACATTATACTCATTTTTCAAACTTGGAAGCATTAATAGATCTGAATGACAAGAATGAACTACATAACTCAAGTTGTTGGGCAAAGGCTACCCAGGTAGAAAGAATGGCAAATGGTGGACATAGGAAGATCAAACAGAGAATGTCATGGGATGAAAAGGGAAAATAATTTGGCACATATTATAAAAAGGTACCACAGGCTAGAAGATGAAAGTCGATCCAGTGGGAAATACTTGAAAATATTTGAATAATGTACATTTTTCTATATTTTTAAAACTTGTTTCAGTCACAATTATATTCAATAGTGAGATGGCAATAATTGGTCAGTTAATATATATAAAAGGCTTAACACAGTGTCTAGCATGACTTGAAATATGGTTATGGTGAGGCTAGAGAGAAGCTCAGTGTTTAAGAGCAGTTGCTGCCATTACAGATAGATGACATGGGTTCAGTTCCCAGCACTCGCATGGTGCCATGGTGGCTCACAAATGGCTCACATGGCTATCTATAATTCCAGTTGCAAGGTATCTGGTGTCACCTTTTGGTCTCTGCAGGTACCACATATGTATGTGTTGTAATTCTCATGTGTATGCAAAATGTCCAAGCACATAAAATAAATATAAAATCTCTAAAAGTCTGTTGTTTTAGTACCACGTTTTATGTGATTTCAGAGCCCATGAATTGGATGGCGTACCATTATTTTAAGAGTGAAAATTAAAGAAAATTAAAATGCTGTTAATTATAATGGAGATAGATACGAGGGAGGATAATGGAGTTGAATATGATAAAAGTGCCTTATATAAACAAATAACTCTGAAAATGTCATAATGAAATCTATTATTTTGTACAATTAATATATGCTAATGAAAACAAAAAAATACGCTAATGATTTAAAAGCTATGGTTCCCCTTGATTTGGGGACTTACTGATTCATAGTTTTCATCTTGTGCCAAGTCTTAAGTATACACAAAATGAAATACATAAGCTCAAAAAAAAAAGAAAAGAAAAAACAAAGAAAAAAGAAAAATCACTGAGTTCTTATTGACATGCTTTCTCATTCACAATCTTACTATTCTCTTACTTTTGAATTAAGGACCTCAGACTCCATTCACTCTGTTGACACTGTGGAGGACATGAGGGTGGCCACCAGGACACCATGTAACACTTTTGTTGTCTCTATTCTTGAACATATTAATCTGATTTAACATCTGAATTGAAAAATTGAATGTGAAATTCCCAACATTCCTTGGGTAATAAAGGGAGTAAAAATATGGGAATTCTTAGCAAGAAAGGTCCTCTGACAATAATTATATTACTGGTCTATGGTTCACCCTGACACGGCTCTCCAAATGCACACACTGAAGTCTAGACCAAACTCATTGTTCTGCTCCCAGAGCTGGATGCTCCACAGATTTAGTGAAATAATAATCACTTTCACATGTGGAGCCCCGTGTGGCAGTTCTGTGTCTGGTTACTCTTCTTTCTTTCTCATCATGGTCTCTGTCTAATCTTAATAATGTTGAAAAGTCTATTATAGCAATTCTCTTTGTTTATATTGTTTATAATTTTCCTTTCTGCTGCCCACTAGCATAATAAACTCAATCACACCAAATTACTAAAGGAAAATAAAATCCAGTGCCTTTCTACTGAACAAACTAAATGACCACTCTGACCTGACTCTGAAATAACTCAAACCAGGCAGCCACTTCTCCAGTCATTGAAGCCAGACACATAGGCTTTTCAAACAGAAAGCATAAAATATACATGCCATTGCGAGAGCTTAGTCACATGAGAAAACTCCCCCAAATATCTAGAATTGCTTTGTAAAACCCAGTCTGCTTAAATAAAAATACAGACTAAGAGAAGACCAAACTCTGGGATCAGTATTGCCCTGGGGTTGTGATAGCAACTTCTGGAGAGAGACATAACTGACTAAGGTCAGAAAGTGGTGATTTTTTTTTTATCTTCTCTACATCCTGTTTCATCAGCAGAAACATAGGAGTTACAAAAGTACAAACCTCATGGAGTTGTTACAAGTAGTATTAACATAGGAAGAATGAAGCAAAGGTTACCTGCATTAGTAAATGCTATTTTCATCCATCACTCTTATTAGACTATAGAATGCCCACTCATATTCCTCAGTGTTCATGAAATTGTTTCCAGATGAGGTTATCATGTGAACCCATAGACTAAGTAAAGGCAATGCCCTCAATAATATATAGTTATACATCATCCAGTCTACATGTGACTGAAATGAATAAAATACAATGAACAGAAGGGTTTGGTTTCTACCTAATTTATTGAGCTAGTGGATCTATATTCTCCTGCCTCTGGACTTCAGGCTCCTGGCTCTTTAGACAGAGATTAAGCTGGAATCACATCTTCATCTCTCTGTTTCTCAGGTATTGGTGGTATGCCTTTGGCCTTTTTGAGTCTTCAGCTTACAGATGGATGCTCATCAGAATTTCATGTCCATATCCTGTGACTATCTTATAATAAATATCTTTTCCTGGAGAACATTGCTGAGTATAGGTGTAGTTACCATCACTATTTGGATTTCTCAGTTCTAATATTGTTTTGTCAAGATCACAGTAACAACAGTGCAGCGTATGGAGAACATCATAGGAGATGAAACATAAATTCTTGTATCTGCTGGTGTTTATGACCTAATGTGTCCTCGGTGTTCTGGTGTCTCCTTTATAGAAGCAAAATTATAATGTAAGAGCTATATAAATAAGGATATTCTAAAAATGATAGTTTGTACTTGAAGTGGATACCCTAGTAGATAGAACATTAAGCTTGAGGTTGTCATGGTGTTTTTAATTTTAAATTTAACTTAGTTGTGGAGTAAGTGGGGGTCAGTGCATGCACACATGTGCACATGCCAAGACATGCATTTTGAGGCCAGAGAGCAATTTTGTGGAGCTGGTTCCCTCATTCTAACTTTATGCAGGTTGGATATGGAGGGTACATGGATCACTAGTCTTGCACAGAAAATGCTTTTACCCACTGATCCTTCTTCCCAGACCCTTCAACATGTATACTGAGATAACCTTGAACTCAGAATACTCCTGCCTCTAACTCTCCAGCATACCCTACTTGCATGCACTACAACTAGTTGATAGTTTCTAAACAGTATAAAACAATTCTTATCCAATAGAAAGTCTACCAAATGGGTATCAACAAAGGTCTTCGTAGATTATTACCGAGAGTATACTAGACATCTACTATTGTGTTCAGCAAAACTCACTGCTCTTTTTGTCCATATTCTCTATTGATCTTTGAGTATATGGCAGCTCCTAAAGAATATCCACTAGCTCCACCGTTTGGGTCAGGATGATGGCAACTACATACAACAGAGTTCTGTGATTGTTAATTTTCAAAGGAAGTAAGACATCTTGTCAACTTGCATGGCTTGTAAGGGTCTGTACAGAGTGTGGGATCCAGTGTCCAAACATTATAAAAATTGCTTTTGCATACAGAGAGATCTCAAGGTTAGTGCTCATAATTTATATCAGATTCTAAACCTGACAGTTTCAGATGAAGGATATCACAGCAGGTGAAGACTAGATGTGACTGGTGTCCTGCAGAAGAACTTTCCCTGAAGGGTCACAGAATACTGAGGGTCATCATTTAATTGTCACAAAATTCAGCTGCCTTATCAAATTGCCTCTGCTTGGAGCTATTAAAATTTTCATGTAAAGAAACAAAGAAAAGAAAAAATATCAATATAAAATAAGTAGCCCTCTTCTATACCTTTGTATTTCCTGTTCACTCTGAGATTGGCCTGAAAGAAAGTTTTCATGAGACTTTTTTTTCTAGAAGGAAAGGAGGGCTGTAGATTTCCTGGAAGAGAAAATGAGGTTGTATATTCTGTCTGAAGACAATTCTGGAATCCTAGAAAGAAATCAAAAGAGCAAAGAGATAGGATTCTGTGCTTTAGTAAACTGCATCAGACTCCTGTACCTATGCTTTTATGAATACAACCCCTTTGTGCACTTACTTATAAAATCTAAATGTAGAAAACTACCACACTAAGTGAGTTAGTAAGTCTTATCACTTTTGATAATAGACTACCCTTCTCCAACTCAAAGGATACTTCTAATTGTCCTGCTTGGTCTTCAGAAAGACACAAACCTAGAATCTTTGGGTGACCTCAGAAAACCAAGGTTCCTTCTTTTGGTAATTTTCATTCATTGGTCCTCCCCTGCTCTTTGCCTCTCCAGTTCCACCTTCACAACATATATTTAGAGAGAAGACAAAGCTTTTCCTCACTTCAAAAGTCTATTGCCAGGGACTTAATACATATTGAAATGCCTATAAATAGTGTCTTTTTAAATGTTAAATAATGCTTTAACAAGTATCATTGATTAAGTATCCTCTTTAACACATCATCAGGATAATATTACCCCACAAGGCTGTGTCTAGAAAGAGGCTAATGTTCTACAAGGCTCAATAAAGCAAAGCATTTCTGGGAAAGCAAATAAACCTAGACAGACAAGACTAATGTCCCTACCTAATCAGTGAAATTATTATAAAGTACATAGCTGATAATAGTCTGCAGAGAATACTGGAAGTGTCATGGTCTTAAGGGTCCTGAAAGTAACCACAAGTTAGGATTTTAAGTTTGCCACTTTCTCAAGCACCTGTGAATATGCACAAATAAAACAGTGATTGTATCATTGTTAGTATGTAACATGAACAGCAAGATTATAGGAATAACGAAAATTAGAATCTATTCCCACAACTGAATAACAGTCAAAATAGGACATGTCAACCTCCAAAGTTCATTTCTAATATGTCTTTTCTCAAAGTTTAACTGTTGTAACTAACAAGAGTCTATGTAGAATACTACAATAGCATATCTCATAAGTTACTGAGAGAATAGATTCTATCTGAAAAATCTTAAGGGGAAGGGAAGTACGCAGGATAAGGGCTGAGCACATATAGTTTGGAGTGACATGTCTTCACTAGCTCACTATAAGTGCATTTCCCTAAATATCATTTAAGATGCAATTTTATCATTGATTTTCCTCCCATAAAGTTAGATTTCAAGTATGCAAATGAATTTTCATTTTAACTCCAGTCTAAATCGGTATATCAACACAAATCTATTTCTTACCAAGCTCCAAAATAGAAATAACAGTACAATGGAAAATTAGGACAAAAAAAAGGAAAAGCCAAGATAACAAAATGCTGAGAAGAAAGAATCTATCTATGATATCTTTGGTAACTTATAATTCATTTCCAGGAACAAGATACTTTCAAATACAATCATTTCAACACACTGGGGCTGCCAAAATAGTGTGGCCAAAGAAATTCACCAGGTTAGATATTTTTATAGAGACTATAATTATACTTCTCAATTGTGCCTTTACCCATTTTAATGATCTGGTCTTGTCTTGTTTTATTAGTGGGACCTGGCCATATCTACTGCTTTTGCTTCTCATGATAGATGACATTCACAAAAAAAGACCTCTTTGATAAAGGTCTTTACAGCAACTCTGTCAAGATGGCTTGGAATAAAGTAATTCTACCCTGACTTTAGTCTTTCTTTGAATCTTCTTGACAGTATCAATGACCAGCTCTATCAACTATATTTTCCCTTTCTTCCTTCTAACCAAATTCTGTTCACCAACCTTTGAGCATGCACAGCTCCACTGGTCGTCATCCAGGTTGCTTCCCTTCAGCTTTATATGCCAGTCAAGTCACTCCTTCCATTCGTAACTTCTTCATTTTCACACATAAAAATTCTTAAAGGAATTGTCTTTTCTGCACATTTGGATTTATTTATTTTATACTCCTTATATCTGTGGCTTCTAGGGAGAAATGAGACAATCTATACCTCATGGGGCTGCTGATTGCATTAAAGAAGATAAGCAGGTGGGAAATTACAGATAGAGTCTGACATATAATTAAACATTAATATGTATATAGAGTTCTTATTTCTGCGACTTTTAGTTGAAATCTATTGTGCAACTGTAGCTGTGAATAGCATCTGACATACATTTTCTTAAAAACATTTTTAAAGCGTAACACCTATTGTCTTTCAGACCAATTTTAAAGAGAGGAAGAATCCAAAACACACTGATGTACATGAGATGGTATTTCCCTTTAAAAAGTGTCCATTAAATCAAGGACAAAATGGAATCACAACAGATCATTCATCCTGTGAGCTACACTATTATAGGGGATTCCATTCACAAAGAAGACCAGATGTGAAGGTTGTCCATTAAAGTTGAGTCACATAAGGTTCTGAATGGAAAGGAATTGAATAGGAAAGCCTGATATTCTCAGAAGACCAGATGTGAAGGTTGTCCATTAAAGTTGAGTCACATAAAGTTCTGAATGGAAAGGAATTGAATAGGAAACCTGATATTCTCCCTAGAATATGGCAGACACAACATCACTCAGGTTCTACAATTAGGACAATCCAAAATGGGAAATAAAGAGGCTAGAGTTGCTGATTTAACCCACAAAAGCTCACTCTTCCTCTATCCCTGACTGTGTTCCCCAAGTTTCTTTTTTTTATTCTTTTAGATACACAGAAAGTATAAGAAAATTTTCTCTGCTTCTCTGCCATTCCAGGTTTAAAATAAGCATCTGAGCCTTTCTCTAACATGAAAAACTCTACAGCTGTTTTTTCTGTAACAATGATGATGACTTAAACCTACCCATATCTCAAATTCAAGGCTTATTACCTGACTTATAAAATAATGGTAATTTAATATAGCAAAGTCCATCATTTATATGACCTGTTAACTTTGAAACCATCTTTTTATTTCACAGTTAACTTGGATGGGCAATGTGAAAGCATTTTGCCCTATTATTGTAAACTATCTGAAGTGATATGTTCTCATCAAGGAAACATCTACTGTTATTATTAAAATTCTACCATAGGCTTCTAACCAGCAAATACCTACTCTTCACTGCTTCCTAATTAAGAACATTTCAACACTTGTAAAGACTTGCTAACATTTATCATTTACCTGTATGTAAATAGGACTAAGAATACGTACCTCAGAATCCCTGATTCACTCTTAATTCTCCATGAACAATTATTTTTAGTTTTAGGTCTTTTAGAAAGATCTAGCCTCAAAATCAGTTTTATTATCTGCATCAATAGGTACAACTTTCCATATTAATTTTTATAACTTTCCTGTAACTGGTACAATGTCTGTTCCTAAAAATGGTCATGAGTATGAACCATACTAATGGGAACACAAAGTCCTATAAATGCCTTGGAAGGGACAATGACCAGCTGGTCCCCAGTGCCCTGCAAGAGTGTAATTGCATTACATGGGTAAATGCTTTTCTCCTAGGGCAATTTCATTTTACTTTTTCAACACAAGGTCAATCATAGCAGTTCTTATGTTCTATTCTACTGATCAACATTAGATCCATTACATTAAATGGTATGTGCTTAGACATTCATGATTACAGTTTAGCAACCATAGAGATACTGCCTTCTTTGGAAATTATGTTGAATATTCCTTCATATTCTGCCTTAATAATCTTTAACCCACAGTACATGTGCTGTTCTTGTCTACCCTAATGGATCCATAGATGCACTGATGGTTAACAATCAAAAAATATTTTTGCATTTTATAATTTGAAAACTTGTCTGTTCATTTTACTAGCCTGTCTATTGACAAGTGCTTTGGATTTTTAGTGTTTCAGTGGGTTTAGTGTGTGTGTGTGTGTGTGTGTGTGTGTGTGTGTGTGTGTGTACTATCAGATGTATAGCTAGCAAAGATTTTACATCTCTTCTCTCAGTTACCTATTTCGTTCTGTCCAGAAGTTCTGTAGTTTCATTAAATCCATTTTTAAATGAAGAAGAAATGTCTAGTAACCATAAAAATAACTTATTCTCATTTATTATCAGAGAAACAGGTGTAAAAATTATACCAAAATTCCATCTCACCCCAGCAGAATTGCAGCCAGCAAGGGGGAAAAAAAAAAGACAAGTACTAGCTAGGATACAGACAAAGGTAATCCTTATATATTGATGGTGGATATGGAAATTAATACAGACATTATGGAAGTTAGTATACATATTCCTTAAAGGACTAGCAATAGATACATCATACGACTCTGCTATACTGCTTCTGAATATTTACCAGAAGTCTTCAAGTCAACATATCATTGAGATATTTACACACCACTATAGCAATGTTATGCAATAAATCTAAGAATCCAACAACAGAAATATTTTTAAATATAGAAATTATAGTTTGCATACACCATTAATTTTTTAGCAATGAAGAATAGAGCTAGTTCATTAGGAGGAAAATGAATGCAAGTGGAGATCATCATGAGCAAATTAAGTCAGTCAGAAAGATGAATACTATTTGTTATCTCTCATATGTGTCTCTTTATAGGCTTATACATATATAAAAATCATATATACATAGATGACATGAAAGTAGAATTACAGCCATATAGAGAACAAAGGGGACTAATGGGAGGAAATGGAATGTGTAGGGGTTATGTTCAAGGTACATTGATTGTTAGCATAAAAATGGTCTTTGCTAACCCTGTGTATTAAAATAAAATTTCAAAAAAGATAAATGCCTTGTTTCATTTTACATAACAATTTAAAGATCTGTGAAGGTTAAGGAACAAGTCTGGAGAGCTAGCAAGCCTTGTTCCAACTGACATGTATCCAAACTGACTTACAAGAGTCAGGACGTTCCCAAATCTCAGATGGTGGTAGCAAATAATTTGGCTCTTTCACTTTTGGAGAGATAATCTGAACATGATGTTCACAATTCCTAGTTTCCAGTTTATTTCAATGTTGGTCAACTTTTCTGTTATGACTTGTATAAGTATTCCTTTTGCATTCCTATTTTGGCTTAGACTTAGATTGGGTGGTTTTCTGACATTCCTAATGGGATAGACTGACAATGGATGGCATCAGATGACCTTAAGGATCAGTGCTTAAGAGAGCTCAGTTGACAGTATTGTTTTTTTGAACTATCCTGAAGGAGATTTAGTTTTTTCTAGACTCCTTGAGGATATGTTAATATCTCTCCTGAAGCTAACCCTCTGATGCTGAATGTGATAAAATTGTCTTTTTAAAAATTTATATCTAGATCTTCAGCAGACCTTTGAAATCTATTAATTAAACAAATCTTCTTAACTAATTCATAAAAAATCATAAATGTTTACAGCCATCTTCATTCCTTAATTATATTGAATGTCCCTCTTACCCATTACACACTCTTCTCTCTTCCACCATTAAAAAAGCTAATTTTTACATTTATAAACAATCTTTCAAGTGTGTTTATTAGACTGCACTCATGAACAAGCCACAATCCTTTTTTTGCTTCTCTGTCTTTTTTAAGAGCTCTCTTATAATTTCCAAATCATCTACTCACTCCTGTATCCTCACCTTATTCTAATTCACAGGGCAATTTGAATCAAAATCAAGTGAAGTATCATTTCCTATGTTGCTTTATGAGCTATCTCCAATCATACTGAATAGATTATTAATTCTCAGGAACTTCGTTGAATGAATGGATGTTTCAAGGATTTGCTTACTCTTAGCTTCTCATTATAATTAAGGATAATATCTTTTTAAAAGCAAATATTTTTAAAGTACAAAGCAGTAGTGACAATAATGACTTGTCATTCTTCTCAACTGTAGAATTCTTTTAAAAGAATATATTTTAATGTGCTTTTAAGAATCATTATATAAAATATGTTTATCGCATCAGGAACATTCATACATTTTAGTTTTATTTTCCTCTTGTTTAAAATCAAAGACCGCTAAAGGTTGGACCTAGACATTAAAATATTTGGTCACTTCCTTGTTTGTATAGCTAATTTTTAAATAATGTGGTTTTTAAAAGTTACTGTATTGGCTTTACAATGTACCAGTGAGGTTGGATAGACTGTATCACAACATATACATTTTTAAATGAAATTCCCTATTTGGTGTACATGGGATGCAGGACTGATTCCACTCTCTCTTAAATATCACATTCTATGAGGCTAATCTGACCACTCAATTTGAAATCACACTCATGACTTCTACCCATGCCAAACTTTCTGATCCCTTAATCTTCTCTACATTTCCAAAGCATAGTCAGCTGCTGACATTGCACACATTTACTTACAAAGGAAGGATTTATCTACTGTGTTCGTTACTGTGCCCCGACATGACCTAAAAACATACAATAGAGCTCAGTGTTCATCTAGTGAAAACATGGATGACTAGTTTGCAATAGTAACTATAGCATTTTTTTTTCTGTTTTCTTTTTAAAATCTAGTCTGTCAAAGGATAAAGCAGACATGAATAGGCACCATCTGAATAAATAGATCCTACTGTTTTTATTTAAATTTGTATTTGTTATTAGTGTATATTTATGTGTATATTGTGGGGGTGCATCTGCTACAGTGAGCATGTCAAGTTCAGATGGCAACTTAGGAGTCAGGTATCTACTTTCATCTTCACATGGGTTTGAGGGAGCAAACTCAGGACACCAGGCTTGTTCAGCAAAGGCTCTTACTTGCTGAGTTGCCTTGCTGCCCCTTTGGTTATTTGTTTTACTCTTATCTCTTATGTAATTAAATTAGAAACAAAGGCCTTTCTGTTCTATAGTGGTGTCAACAGTCTGTACAACCCTGGACCACACAGGAAAGAAAGAACCCCATAGTGGGAGGCCTGTGCTTTGTGTTTGAAATAAAGTTGAAGAGACAGCTCCTCCAACACTGACCATTGCTAAGCAAATAAAAACTCTAGGGACAGTTCTGGAATTTTCTATCTCATTTGTTTTGCACTACATTTAGCAAGCTACAATGATATCATTATTCACAATTGTCTCACAAGATTCCCACGTGGATATTGAAATGTTTTTCATCAATTCTATAGAACATAAAACCCTGGTAAGACTATACTTCACCATTCTATAGAACACACATCATGTAAATAAATGAAGTACACTATTCTATAAAATGCATATAAAGTAAAAGGTCCTACCCCACCTTCTCTGGGATGCACATCATGTACAGTACCTGTTATACTTGATTATTATATAAAATGTTCCACATGCATAAAGCTCTATTCTACCAGTCTATAAAATGTACATTATGTATAAGACTCCTGTCTATTGCTGTGAAGAGATATCATAATTAAGGCAACTTTGTAAAGAAAGCATTTAACTAGGGGCTTGCTTAAAGTTTCAAAGATTTAGTCCATTATTGTCATGTCAAGGAACATGGCATCAGGCAGCACTGGTGCTGGAAAAGTAGCTGAGAGCTACATCTTTATCAGCCAGAAAGGAAAAAAAAAGATACTGGGCCTAACATGGGTTTTTGAAACCTCAAAGCCTACCTCCAGTGACAGACTTCCTCCCATAAGGCCATACCTACTCCAACAAGGTCACATGTTCTAATCCTTTCAAAGAATTCCTCTTTCTGGTGACCAAGCACTTAAATACATGAGCCTATGGGGGCGTGGCATTCTTATTCAAACTATTAAAGGGCATCTTTATCATTTTATAGAATTCATATTATATAGAAATCTCCACCTTTCTATAAAATGCACAAGACTCCACTCTTCCATTATATAGCCCTTGTGCACATCATGCACAAGGCTCTATTTCACTGCTCCACAAAACTGCACTATGGGTGATTTATGCTTCCACAAGATGACATCACAGAACTATTCTGACATCTTTTTCAATTATGATATTCTCTACCACCAGCAAGCACAAGAGTATGTGATTTACTATTCTATTTTGTTTTAATTCAAGTAAAATATATTGAAAATTTATAAAATAATTTTGCATTGTCAAAAAATTGGAAAAAAAAGATTGCTAACGCCAACTCATGCAAATGTTTTCAACAAATAATTGAAATTCTGCTTTTTAAAATAAGCTTCATATCAACATATGAAGTTACTTACACTTCCAGTTTTTTTCTAGCATACTTTAAAATGTAGCCTTTAAAACTATAATTTCTCTTATAATTATGTAAAGTGGCCTTCATTTTCAGTAAGCAAAATTTAAAAGTCACAATATTTAATGAGGAAATGGTCCCAAATTATATAGGAATCCCCTCATCCAAAAAGTAACAGATTTAAACACTTTGAGGATTAAGAGGATGATTTAAACAAGGAAAACTGCATTGCACAATGTTAGAAAGGACTGGCACTGACGGTGGTAAAGTGGAGACTGGCATGCTTATGGAGTCAGGTGTTTCTCAGCTACAGGAGAGGGCTGCCAGGAAAAATACAGAGAATGCTGCCAATTAGTCAATCTCTCTCTCTCTCTCTCTCTCTCTCTCTCTCTCTCTCTCTCTCTCTCTCTCTTGTGTGTGTGTGTGTGTGTGTGTGTGTGTGTGTGTGTGTCTGCAAAGTGTAAACAACAAGAAATCTAGATACCTCTCAGAAATTTCACACTATGAGCACCAAGCAAAATAAAATTTAACACTATGCTCTACACTGCTATCACAATATGGTTAAAACCTAACAGGACTCATGTGCTCTGTACTCAGGCTTTCAAAGGATGCCTCCATCAAATCCATAGGTCTCCAGTTCCCCCAAAATAATGAACTCAGGTAGTAAATGATTTACTGAGTATAGATGCATAACTAGGGGACACAGGTACTTGCCTTGTTAATCCAACTAAAGTGTCCATGGTAACTGCTGCTGCAGAAAACATCCATATACTACCGCTGAAGTTTCCAATCTTTAAAATCTTTTATCTCCAGGAACATCTCCACAAACAGGCAGCTAGAACTGAAAAGGTCCCAAGACTCAGACTGAGAAGCCCTTGCTTCAACCACTTGCTTTGCTTCATGTCCCCTCCAAGCCTTCTTGGCTTCTCCTCATTTGCTAGTATGGCCATTGCTATGGAAACGGTAGAGCCTAAGAACTGGAAAAAACTGACGAAAACCTCAGTTTTCCTTATAAACTTCAGTAGATATTCAAATAGGGTACATAGCACAACCAGGAATATTCACACCAGGCTTAGGACAACAAAGCATTAGGTATACTACAACTAGTAATCAAGTAATTATCCTTAATGACTTTCAAGAAATTCAGTTATTTTTCTCTGTTGCTGAAGATACGACTCTTAACTAATACTGTACTTCACCTTTCTCTGTTTACAGTCTGTTTAAAATCTCCATCTTCTTGCCACATCTAATAGTGGAATTTCTGTCTTGCTCTGAGAAACAAGAAGGGAGTAATTAATTTTACCTGTCTTTCATTGATAAAAAATAGAAAATATTAGTATATAGAGAGGAATTGGATATGCTATTTCTAGCTTCTAGCTTCCATCGCAGAATGTCATATTTATGTCAACATTTTTTCCATTTGAACTCAAAAATTTTAGCCTACGAAATAGCAATATATCTGCAAACATGCATTAAAGGCCTGTCAGACCGAAAGCGAGGTGGCATGATGCTAAATTGAAACATAACTAGGTATTTTAGAAATTTCATTCTAGTGCAAAACAGAAGTTCTATAGACATGCAGCACATTGTGATGAATGTCTTGGGGTAAGCCAGTCCATATGCAATAATTTAGGGGGAGGTGCTTTCACTGAGTATGTAGTCTTCAGATGGCTGGAATGTTCATTTTGATGATGGAATTGAAGACAAAAACAGAGAGAAGTATAACTCAAAACCTAAGTGAGATTGAGTGAGCAAAAAAATGTCAAAGTGAAAACTTTCAGCTGATGATACTGAATGATGGTGGGGTTGTGAGAGGAAAGGAGGCCACACTGAACTATGAGGTGAAGGACATTACCAGGGAGGTAGCCATTGTCTTTCAAACATTCATGAAAGGCTAAACAAACTACACTCTAGGTTGTTCCAGGATCCCATGGACACTCTGTGGGTGCTCTTGTCTTGTGTGTAATATTTGCATGTAACCTGTGTACTGAAAATCAACTCCAGGTTACATGTAGCTCTTAATACAATATAAATGTTAACAGTTGTTATAATGCATTAACTTAGGGAGAAATGACAAGAAAACTGTCTGTACGTGATAAGTATGGGTGCAATATTTTCAAATGTTTGTTGATCTGTATAGATAGTTGAATGCACAAATACAAAACCTACAATGTATGGACAGCTATACTGTTCACTTGAGGTATGAAATGTTGCTCGTCAAATGTAATTGAAAAATTCATTTGGCATTTATTTCTATATATCCACAATCTTTAGGATAACATTGTCCTAAACACTACATAGACAAGGAGTGCTCTACATGCTATTTTTATAAGACGTTTTCTTTAGCTCTCCCCTCCTTCAGTGTCCATATTTTTACAGGCTAAAGCACACCCAAGTAGCAACTGTTCCTATGTTGGAAGAAGAATCTTTGTTTAAACAGTTCTACTCTTTCCCAGGATGTTTGCTTTCTGGACCAGTAAACGTCAATGAAGTTAGAAGATCAGTCTTTGTGTAAGACTGCTGTTCTAGCTAATGATTTTAAACTGTTAGCTGAGTTGCCTCTTTCCCTAATCTTTAACTTAAATGATCATCATTAGAAGTGAACACACAAAGTGATATCTAGGGAACTGCTAAAGTTCTTCTAAGTTGTGTGCAATTCCTGCTTCTTAACTGAGAAAAAAATGAAATTGATAATTGTCTATCAGATGTCTTATTTGGAACAAAAGTATGTTTGCTTTTATTGCCTTCTCAATCTTCCACATTGTATAATCATAAAACCAATATTGCTTGCATAACAGCTTCCTGATTAATTTACAGAGTGGGACCCTGGAAGAGGCGGGATACGGAGCAGTAGTGTAGTATAGTGCTTTGAAGGAAAACCAAGGTATTTTTCATTGCCAATGAAAAGAAATGTCAGTTCCATTGAAAACTACTCCATAGGTTACCACAATGGAACATTTTTTTAGATTGTAAGTAAAACTTGTTTCTTATATATGTAACAAGATACTGATTTTTTTTCATTTTGATCATGCAGTTTACCATGAGTGAACAGAGCAAGGTGGCTGTATATTTACTTAAACTTTTAATGAGCAAATCCAAAGGAGCAGAGAGGCTGAACCTGAGGGGTTGAACACATTGAGGAGCCCACATCGATCTGTTAATCAAGTAAAGCTTCATTTGTCTCCATGTTCCAGGTATTATACAAAGCTACTCTCTGTATCTCCTACGTTTTTGTTGCCCTGTGTTTATGAAATTTGGATGCAAAGAATCCAGTTTGGTTCTTATGCTATCTAACTACAGCACAGTTGGCCTTGAATGATTATTTGATAGTTTTCTTATAATGATTAATCAATGTGCATGGGAAACATATTTTAATGATTGTTTAGATCTTGTTCAGTATGTTATCTGTAACCACAGAAATGTGGTCTCATTTTCATTTAATCCGTATACTGTTGCGTGAGTAGTTATGTATTTGCCTTTGTGACAAGCTAGAAACCAGGCTTTAATTCAAAGACAAAGCAAAGAACCAGCCTTCATCCCCTTTCTCTTGCCCCAGCATCTTTATAAGGACACATTCTTATATGTCCAACTCTATTTATCCCTCCGATTAGCTTTTATTTGTCCTACTATGACTAAGAGTCCTAGGAACATAGAAGTCAAGGTCCTAGATACAAAGAGCAAGCTCATGAATGGGACCACATGTTCCAGGTGGAACGTGGGCTCTTTGATGATGCAGAGGTCATTGCTGACAGAATCAGAGCAGATAGAGGGTAGAGCACCAAACTATTGTTACATTTGGTAACCAGAGGTTATTAAAGGTTATTTTAACTGCCTTGTCTGCAGTACAATGGAAAAATAATTATTTTTGTCTCCTTTAGTTACAAACCATCTCTTCTCAAGGGAAGTTTATAAAGAATTATAAAACACTATTGTTGAGGCTCGAAAAGATAGCTCACTGGCTTAAAGAACTGGCTGCTCTTCCAAGGACCTAGGTTCAATTCCAAGCACTCACATGACACCTCACAATCATCTGTAACTCCACTCAGAGGGGACTTGATGCCCTCTTCTGGCTGCCATACATTCAGGCAAATACTCATATACATAATAAAACAAAATAAAATAATAAAATAAAATCTTGTAAAATTTAACACCATTAGATTTCCTGGATAACCACAGAAAATTTCAAATTTCTTGGGAATTTCAGTAGAACACAAACTGAACTAAGAGTTACTTTTTAGAATTTTTTATTGGATATTTTATGTATTTACATTTCAAATGTAAACCTTTTTCTGGTTTCCCTCCTGAAACCCCTATCCCATCCCCCTACCCCTGCTTCTATGAGGGTTCTCCCCTACCCACCCAACTACTCCCACCTCACCGTCCTGGCATTCTATTACACTGGGGCATCCAACCTTTATGGGACCAAGGGCTCTCCTCCCACTGATGCCAGAAAAGACCATCCTCTGCTACATATGTGGCTGGAGCCATGGGTCCCTCCATGTATACTCTTTGGTTGATAGTTTAGTCCCTAGGAGCTCTGGGGGGGGGAATCTAGTTGGTTGATATTTTATACCAAAGTTATTTAAACAAAGAGTTCACTATCCAGGGTGGGTTAAATTTAAAGATTTACAGGACATATTAAATGTCAGGTACTCCTGAAAAATGCCTAGAGCTGTGTTAGTGCCCAATCCATTTCCAAACTATCTGTTTACTTTGCTAAACTGTTTCAGATTATCATTTGCCTGCATCTTCTCTCTCCTGAACATAGAAATTTCCCTTCAAAGTTCTATTTGTACTGAGGATGTCGAATTATTCCTGCTATAGGCAACCCACATTACATCATCTATATGCACACCAGAGTGAATGAACTGTGTTAAACACATCACAGCAAATGATCATTAGAAAGGGTGATATTCAGTCCTATCTGTCTCCAACCTCTGGATAGCAGCCATTTTAGTTCTGTCTTTGTTTGGTTTAATTCAGTTTTGGAAAATCAATAATGAGTCTGCCAACCACAGCACCTGCCCTCTCTGGTGTACGGTAGGGTAGACTATACATGGGGGAGAGGTGGTAAACTGTAAGCATAGTCACCCACGAACTATTGCCAAGCCCTGAGCAAAAGAACTTGTGTATTTGGTTTGGGGAATTCACTCCCACACTTCTGGCAATGCATGTGTTTTTAATTTACATCTGTCTATCTATCTATCTATCTATCTATCTATCTATCTATCTATGCCTTGGTATATACGGAGGTCAAAAGATAACTTGCGGGACTTGATTCTCTTCATTCATCAAGTGGGTCCTAGCAATCAACAGGCTCAAACTCAGGTCCTAGATCTTGGCAGGAAGTGCCTTTTACTCACATAGCCATCTTGTTCAGCATTCCTGCCAGTAATTCTAGACCTCTGATATCCTTCTCATGGGTTTCTTTTGATTGAGCTAGGTGATTTCTTTCATTTGCATGCAAACTTCGAGTCATTGCTGATACACCTGGCAGAGTCCCTGACACAACAGATAATCAATGGGTGCTGTGACATGAATAATCACAACCTAAGTGTATATCATCATCACATTTGCAAAATAGTGAGTTGTTTTATGATGCCAAAAATTTCAGAAAGGTATTCAAAGAGAAAAAAAGCAATGTTTCTACCTGCCAGAGACTGCCTTTTGGTTTCCTTTCAGTGTTTTTATACACCTACGTAATATTTCAGTGTCATAAAATTTGTATTCATGTGTTACCTACAGTAAAGTTACCTGAGCATTCCACTTACAATTATGTCATTACATGATCCTCATAATGATCACATTCTATGCCTACTTAGTAGCCCTTCATCTATAAGACCTAAAATGTTATCTTTTGCCATTTAATTATGCATGTTCTTCTAAGTTTAATATACACTATAACAAGTAATCTATTCCTAAAACATTTTTGGCATCTACTTCCTTCTCAAAGACTAGATACAAATTAAAACAAGAAATTTCTTTCAAGCAATATGAATCCTGAAAAGCCTTTGTCAAATATTTTCAACCCTATCTCTTAGATGGCTTTATGTAGTCTTCCAACTATGAGCAAATGAGGATGTCTCTAGAAACACTGCTCTGTCAATATTGTTACTTTTTTACAATTTCAATATTTAATACACATCCCACTTTTATTTTTATCTGCATTTCTATTATTAATAGTAGGAAGACAAAATAGATAATTCCACATGTCTTTTATATGTCTTCCTTTTGAATTATTTGTTTAGATATTTGGACAACAAGGGTGATGATGATCATTTAGAATTTTTACAATACGTCTTCAGAGTATTATTGTATTAATTGTCATGGTTGGTATCACTGCTACTCATATATTTTAAATGTGTGTATCTGCAAGCAATACATAATATATATGCAAATCCATATTTTGTTTTGTGATTCTTTTCAGTGGTCTTATGTTTAAGAATTCTTTCACATCAAGTTAATTATATATTTGCTTTGCAACCCCTTATACACCTCTAAATATAGGTGGAATTTACTCAGAGAGTCATGTAAGCAGAATTTATTTAGCTTAATGTTTTCTGAAGATACAGCCTATTTCCTTGAAGTTTTTTTTTTTATCACATACTCCTTTTGTTTGGTTTTTTTGTTTGTTTGTTGATTATTTTAATGCTTTCTCCATTTTTCTTCTAAAACTGGTTAGAGCCTGTGTCCAAGCCATTCTTTTCAACTGATGCATTTATAATTTATTTTAATAGAACCATGCTGCTATCATGCTTGAGTTTGGTGATTGAATATAACTCTCTTTCAATAGAGGAAAATCAACATCCATCTCTACCTCTGTGCTGCATGTATACCTACAGTAACCATGAGCTTCAAGCACATTTGTGATCCTCACTTTACCATAATCACAACCTGTGTGCCCTCATCTACCTTTACCCTCTTTGAATCTATCTACCTCCATCACCCACCACAGTCCCACAGGCCCAGCCACCAGCCTGCAATATAATTATCTTCTACTTTAATATATAATATAATAATGTCAAATGATGATGATGATGATGATGATAGAATTGTTTTTGTTGCATTAGGAATTCTCCGACAAAAACTGTATCATAGATTTGAGAATTAATAAAACTATATAATAGATTTAGGAGGAGAATCACTTAATGTTTATGTTTCTGACCACAAATAAGGCATGGTTTTCTCCTTCCTTGTTTCTTAGTTTTATGCATCTTGAGAAAAATTTCATAACTTTCTGCATAAATGTTTACATATTTCTTTTTATTCCCAGGTAATCTACCTATGAAAAATTTCTATATTTTCTAGATAGTTTATATACTCATGGTTGTATGAATACAATGATTTTTCAATATATCTTTGTCATAAAGTGCTGGTATCTGGAATAGCCTTTTACCTTTGAGCATGCATTTTATCATCAACCACATTTCTTAAGTCATTTAATTAGTTCCTTGGGTTTTAATTCATTCAACTAGTAAGAACAATAGTTTCTAAATAATAATAATAATAATGCCTTTAAATTGGCACAGAAAATGGTATGATACAGAGTTCTCCTTCCTTCACTCATCCATCAGACACTGATTAAGAAACTTCTGCATACAAGAAACAGAAACTAATGGACACATTGCAAAGTTCGTAGCCATTAAAAGGCCAGGTAGGTAATCATAAATTATGATAGAAACTATTTGCAAAGACAAGAAAAAAGGTATTTAGAGAGATGGACTGATGAGGAAGAGGTAAAGTAGGTTAAACTTGCAGGACAAAAGAAATGAGATTTTGGACACTCATGACAGCAGGTCAATGTGACAGCAGCAAGATGCCCATAATGAGGCTGGACAAGTATGGTCCATCCCTAGAATTTCTGGAAACTGTAACAAGTGTCTGGGTAGAATTTTATGCAAGAAACTGATATCATCCTATTTTCTGTAGTAGGTTGGGAAACAACCAAGAAAAAAGAGTTTTCTTAGGAAGTTGTACTCATTATCTAGGGAAGAGAATATGGCTTGGACTTTTATAGCAGTGTCAGAAATGGCACATCAATTTTAGAAAAAGATACCAAAGCTTTAATTTATAAGACTATTTGGTGCTTTGGAGTGTTAGGGACAAAGGAAATGGAAGTATCAAAGGTGATGCCTGCTATTCTGCCTAAATCATCTTCATAGACTGTATATCATTTACCAAATTAAGAAATAGCTGTGGTATTAGGAAGATCTAAGTGACATCGCTGGACAAATCCAATAGAGATAATTCCATTATGGGTCTTTTTGTTAACCTATGGTACCTATTGTCCTGATATAAGGTAAGTACAGTATGTATGAGAGAAGAGATGGTGTCGGGCGAGAGGGTGAGAGGTGTTTAAACTTAAGAAGCAATGAGTGTTCATGTGAGATTTCCAGGAGGTCTTTGGTGTTAGTTATTCCTCCCCATACCTTCTGCCTTCCTACCCATGACCAAATATCCCCCTCATCCTTCCAAACCTCAGTGATCACTGAAGGAGATGGAGCAGAGAGAGGCTGTGAATGATAAGGAAACAGCCTTTTCCTGGCACAACAGGACAGTTGCACCTATGAACTTGCAGCTATTGCAACAACAGGAATAAGACCTGCAAAAGTTCAAGCCAGGAAGAGGGGAAATGGGCAGAGTCCCACCCCTGCCTGAAGAGATAATGGAAACTCTGAATTGCTGAGAGAAGGTAGGTAGTTTTCTTAAATGGTGTGGTGTCTGGTAGCTCTAAAGCTCTCCAATACATAGCAATACACCCAATATATAGGCATCATAAATTGGACTTCATGGGTTAAGAAAATTAGCACCAAAAATTGGGTGGGAATATTATGAGGATTAGATCTAGGAGGGATGGTTATAATCAAAAGTCAGTTGTATAAAACTCTCGAATAACTAATGAAAATATTAAAAAAAAATCTAAGTCAATCCTACAAGAAATAAATAAGAGATAAAAATGAAGAGGAAGAAGAAAAACTATGAGCAGTTGAAATAACTCAGAAGATAAAAGGTGTTTGCCACCAGGCCTAATGACTTTAATTCAATCCTTGGAACATATATAGAGAGGGAGAAAAATTATTTCTGCTAGTTGACCTCTGACCTCTTCACATGTGCTACAGCAAGCACATGCACCCCACACACAGAGACACATAGTACATACAATACATACATACATACATATATACATACATGCTTTATAAATACCACACTCCATTGGATAGTCCTATATCCATGAGTGTATAGGCAGCCCAAACACTCCTTCTCTCTCTCTCTCTCTCTTAACTTCTCTTCTGTCTCTCTCTCTCTGTCTATCTTTCTCTATGTCTATCTCTATCCCTGTGTGTGTGAGAGTGAGTGTGTGGGGTTGTGTGTGTGTGTGTGTGTGTGTGTGTGTGAAAGAGAGGGGAGTAAGAAAGAGTGAGAGAGAGAGAGTGATAGAGAGAGAGAAGACATAAATTTAGAATGAACCTGTATTTTGATAGAGGAGTGGAGGAGTGAATAAGAAGAAAATACATTGTATATATGTAAGAAATTCTCAAGGAACTAATAAAAATATAGTTATATAAATCAAATTAAATATTTTACAAAGAAGAAAAAGTTTAGGGTTTTTATTTTTTCTGGTGGTGGTGGTGGTGGTGGTGGTGGTGGTGGTGGTGGTGGTGGTGTATGTTTGGACTTGGTAGTATAGCCTCAAAGGGAGAAGAATATATGAAATCCCTTAGCATCTAAAGAAAGTCTAAGTCCCACTTTGTTTCAGTTTCCATGTAAGTGGCACATGGTGTCTATCATCCTGCTTGTCACTATCATACTTGGGAACACAAAATTCAGATAAGTTAGTCACATTAAATATCCCATGCCAGCAAGTTTCTGAACTCATACCATTCTTCACATTCTGAAACTTGCTGGCATAGTATTGATGCTGTCACTATTACTAGAAAAGTTAGTAAAGTAAGTTAAATCTTCTCTCCCCCAAACTCATGACAACACAGAACCTGTCCATGTGACCTAATTTGGATGTCAGATCTTTGCAGTTGTAATTGAATTAAGATAAGGCTATAGTCATCACAGAGGGGATGACACATGGATATGAAGGTACAGACAGAACCATGGGATCAGGGGTCAGGAATGCCTGAGACTATGAGAATCACCTTCTCCTAAAAGTATCAGAGGATTTCCATGCTAACACTGTGATGTTAAACTGAAAATGTTCAGATCTGCAACAATAAATTTCTACTTCTTTAAGCAACTAAGTTTGGGGTATACGGCTATGTCAGTGCCAGGAAACAAAACAATTGGAGTATTTCAGTGAAAGTATGTTTTTGAATTTGAAAGTATGACTTGAATTGACATAGCAAATATATACAATATGGGTTCTAAACACATATATGTCCTTCTCAAAAAGATTTCCCCATGTCCAGGTGCTTTTTATTACTAATATCCACATCTACCCATTTATGTGGGCTTTGCTTTGTGAGTCACAAGCCTGTGTTGCTGATAAATTAAATCACTTCCACAAAATTCCAAACCTAAATAGGGATGAACCAGAGTTCAAACTTAGCTTTCTCTCGCCACTAAAATGACACTGTATCCCAGAACACCTGTCTCTGGTACGTGTCCATTGCAGCAAACTCTGAGGATGTAGAAAAGGCATTGACAACCTTCGTTTTCGATGCCTACAATCAATACTCACATTTGTTAATTAAATGATAAGTTTCGAGGACTGAGTAATCAATATCTTATTCACAGAGACACAGAGTTTATTCTAATACAAGTATTATCAACTTGTATTAGCCATAATGAACTTGCCATTATCCTATGGCTTTCATTAGAAGTTGTGCTTTGCACATGTGTATTCAAAGACAAGGTGTTATCAGATTTGGACATTTACAGCTTCACTCTACTTCAATGCATTTCCCTCCTGCAGTCTCTGTTTCATTATCACAATACTGACTCATTCTTGCCACCTAAGGAGATCATAAGAATAAATAGTGTAAGTGCAGAGGAAAGTATCTAAACTTCATATTCACAGACAGATGCCAGCCTAAAAAGATAAAACAGGAGATGAAGGCATATTCTAAATTTACCTTTCCTCCCTCTCAGTGGGCTATGCTGCTAATCATAACAGATACCAATGTAAGGTGTCACATCTGTTTGTAGAACGTCAACTTTAAGAAGGCTTGAGTAGGAGGGACTTCTACAGGAGTAATACATCCATCTGGACTCAAGTTAAAGAAGCTGCCCTTACACCACCAAGTGCCACAAGAGGTTCACTGATGTTTTGTGAAATACCCATTTCCCCAGAAGTATATCCAGTTTTCCAAGTTATTATCAATTATTGACTGTGACAATTTCTTCTGGTTTCTCCTTCTCCTTATTACTGTGAGATCTTTTAAAGGTTAGGGCTCCCTTATTGAGATATGAATGCTAGCAAATTAACTTCTATCCTATCACAATGGAAAGTTCCAAGTACACACGGTTTCAAAAAGGATCCTCACATTTGTGCCCCCAAACTGGACACTGACAGTCCTGAGACTTTCCAAGTTTATCCTCTAGGAGACTGACATTGCCCAGAATTTTAACCGGAGTTTGAAACTGATATCCTCTTCCACATTCTGTCCACCAGTCTCCACAAGCAGAAGTTCTTTCCCAATCCATTGCAACCCACTAAGCGAACAGAGACAAACAACAAAGGAAAACACAGTCCTATAAAGGTTCCGTTATTGCATCTGGTGGTCCACACCTGCTAAAAGACAAAAACCATATGGGAACCCTGCCCTGGCAATGCATCCAGCACTCCCTGGGAGCAGCAGGCACTGTCGTATCACCGGCAGGGCGTGCGCGAGTGCATACACAAAGAACTGCTGCTGGGCTTGCTAGCCTTTCGGGGTACCAGCAGACTCCTAGAGCTGGCATCCAGGGTGATCTCCTACGCCCTCCATCCCAGCATAAAAGCGCTATCCTTTATTTGACCGGTGAAGAGCCCAGGCTGGATGATATCGCACGGGTTGGGGGTTGGGGAGTGGGCGGACCCTGGATCCCTTGCCTATCTCCGAGGTCCCTAGCCTTTGGCATCTCCTAGGAGATGCACAATCAATTGTGCTGTCATAGAGATCTCCTTTCGCATCCTCTCTTGGCAAAGCCAGATGCCCGGCGTAGCAGCCGTGCGCATCTTGGCAAGTGCCCCTTCTGGAGCCGCTACCCAAAAGCCGACCTGCCCGGTGCGCCTGCCTACCTGGTGGCTGGCTGTCAGCAGCGAAGTCGCCGTACCTCATCTGCTTCTCCGCTGCTGCTACATCTGTTATATCGCTCCGAGCGCCATGTTCCTGCTCTCCACGGGCGCACGCTGGGGAACTACTACGGCTGGGAAGGGGCAAGGGGGCGGGGGCTAGAGGAGAGGTGGGGGCAGAGTCAAAGCTTTCTACTCTCCTCCCAAACCTCTCCCAGCTACTGAGCATGCCCAAGCCGCCTGATTTCGCCCCATGGAGGACTGTCCGCTGAGACCACTCAGCTGCTCCGGGTTTTCGGAGCAGCCGGCTGTAGGAAAGCTGTAGCAATTGAGGGGGGGTGGAAAGGGGGAGTGTGGAGGGAGTGTCTGCATGCCCGAGCTGGAGAAAACAGCCAATCGGATCACACTTTCTTTCTACCATCCCCCTGCGGGCTACTCCCGCATACCCTCCCTGAACATCCCAGTTTGTCCAAATTTTCTATAGTACCTTTGCAAAGCCGCACTACATCAGGATGCTAGCTAGCCTCTTTAGCGTCACCTGAGCCTGTGCTTCGCAAACTTTAATGAGCCCACGACTTAAAATACAGATTCAGATTCAACTGCCTGGTCCTGAGATTATCTGGAAAGGTCAGGAGGTACAAGAATCCAAAACCATCTTTTGTAACCTCTAATTGGTCGTGGAGTCTTTAATCATCAATGGACTTAACAGCCTAAGGAGTTACTTTCAGCTTTGGATGGCAGCAGCAGTTCAAGAGAGGATGTCCCTGGGGATGCCATGCCTTTCCTAGAAGGAGTCTTTGTAGGGCAGACACTGAAAACAGCATAAAACCATTAGTTTGATCTAGAATTAGGAGCTTCGGAGAAGATGGGCTCTTGGACCAATTCACAATCACTGTGATACTCAAGACTAGGAAATTCGTGCTCAGTTGACCTGTTGTTGACCTGTTGTCCAATTTAAGCCTGAACCAGTCTGCCCTGACTGTCTGCCTGTTTTCCCTGAGCTAGGACAAAACCTGAGTGTAATGTCAAGGCTGGGCAGACAGTTGAGACTGACCTGCTCTTTGGGGAGCAAAAGACCACAGCCAGTATCAGTAATATTGAGATTAGTCACTGCCCATGTGAAATCAAAAGATTCGAAAAACCAACCAAGAGACTTTAACCTGGGAATTGAGGGAGTCAGACTCTTTTCATCCTCAGAGATCCCTAAAGTGCCCTTATGAGTATATGGTTTCTGATCCTATACCTAAATAGTAGCTTATAAAACAGGGACTATTATCTCTTAGTATGCTAGTAGTCTCAATAACTTAAGAGAGTTTGCTAGTGAATAGTAGATACTTATCATTCCCTGTCCCCATGACTTACCTGTTTACACAGATATATATCTTGGCCTATCAAATCCTACTTTTTTCCCACTCATAGACTAAAGTCAATAAATTCATCAATGCTTGAAATTACTCAAATAGCCCTAACTCACCTCTCACCAACTAGATTGCTGCTCCATGGCTATTGACATAATATTTTCTATTCTTTACTCTCCCCTATGAGGACATGGACAGATGCAAAAGGCAGGAAAGATTTTATTAAGATGTAGTTTACTTGTGGTTTTGGTATCAATAAAAAGAGTACATACTGCCAAAGTAAACCATGTAATCTGAAAATATAATTTTATATTATACTTATGCTATCCTGAATAGCCGTGGAAGTACTGATTTTAAAAATCATAAGTGAAAAGCTATTCCAAAGGAAACTACCAGGCTTGGATGGCTTCACTAACGAAATGCTCCAAGCAGTGAAAAAAAAAATTAGTTTCACACAATTTTTTCCCAGAAAGCAAGAAGAGAATACATGGCTCAACTAATTTATGAGGCTATAATTTCCCTGACACCAAAACCAAATAAATTTAGTAGAAGTCCTATAAACAATATATCTTATAAACCCACACACAAACATTCCTGAGAGCTGTAGAGAGGACTGAGTTCCTAGTATTGGCCTAGTAGGACCCAGCTACTCAGGAGACTGAAACAGAGAATCATGAATTCAAGACTTGTCTGAGTTATAGAGTAACTTAATTCTTCCCACCAAAATGAAGAAGGAACTAAAAGAGCTTTTGGCTAACACTTATAACACCCCACATTTCATCTCCAACACCAAGAAAATATTAGCTTGAATCTTACATTGCACAAAGAGAATTATATATTATCTCTACATATATATATATGTCAGGAATTCAGGGCTGCCTTAATATGTAAATAGGCACCAATATAATCCATCATACAAACTCAAAAATCCTATCAAATTATACAGGAAAGTATTTTAAAAGATGGTACATGTCAATAAATAAAGACTTCAAGCTCATTAGGAACATTAGGTAATTGTCTCATTTAATAAAGGGCATCTACAAAAAATTCTCTAGGGAACTTACAATTTAAAGAAAGTAAAAATATTTTCCTCCTAAGATTCAGGAAAATTAAGAGTAGACTCATCCATCTCTTTCAACATATTACTAGAAATTCTAGCAACTGAAATTAGACAAGAAAAAAAAAAAAAAAGACCCTGGGTTACAAAGGAATAAGTAAAATACACATTACATGTAGTCCACTGATTGTGTTCATGTAAAGCCAACACGGAAGCTACAAGGCTGCTCTTAGAACAAATATGTAAATTCTGTAAGATTCCCCAAAATTAGGTGTATCTCTATATATAAACCATGAACATTTAGAAAACTACATGTGAAACACAATAACAAAGGCAACAGAATGCTAAGACACAGATATAATAAAATCATGTAGGACTTGCATTCTTAAATTATACTAATGAAAGCAAAGACCCAATACATAGACATTGCACATTCGTGTATTAGAAGACACAACATAGAAAAAAAATGTACATTTTTACACTAAAGGATGTGACATTTCTATATTAACATTCATTTGTTGGTGATCTGGGCAACTTTATCTCAAATGTATTTTGAAAGGTTCAGGTTCTAGATTATCCAAACAGTATTGAAATTGTAGTTGTCTTAACTAGAAAATCATGTGAGACATTTGGGTACCAAAATAGAATACCCAGAAATAGAATCACACAAACATGAACAACTTTCTATTAACAGCTGAGAGAAGCCATTCAGAGAACAGCATTCCTGAAATGTGCTTCTGCACCAAGAAAATGTGCATGGAAAAAGAAGAGCTTGAACCTCCTATAACTAGGAACATGCTGTGCTGAAATGGTAGACATTTTCCTCTAAAATCAGGATGAAAGGATGAAAATATCAACTTTACTACTTCAAAATTCTATGTGGACAATTAGGAGGATTAGAGTTCAGAATTGAAAAAAAGGAATAGTATATTCAGACCCATCCCAGAGGATCTGCTGCACTTAGATCAGTTGACCCATACCAGATGATCCACTGCACTCAGAGCAATTGACTCCTAACTGTTTTGCTCCCATGAAGACACCATACCCTGACCCATTGGCCCAGATTCCTTCCAATCTGAGCCCGTGCATTGAGCAGACCTTGGGCGCTACCTCTGCAAACAATCCTATAACACCCAGAGGAAGCTGGACTCCTAGGAGCTCTAATATGTCCAGGATCATAGGATTACAGGATCCCAGAAGCAGCCTGACTCCCAGGAGCTCTGACACACAGGGTCACAGGATCACAGAGGCAGCTGGACTCTGAAGAGCTCTGACACAACCAAGAAAACAGGAAAGAGAGGCTCCAGTCAGAGACAGTGAGTACAGGGAGCACTAGAGATAACCAGATGGCAAAAGGCAAGTGCAAGAATGTAAGCAACAGAAACTAAGGTTACCTGGCATCATCAGAACTCAGTTCACCCAACATAGTAAGTCCCAGATACCTCATCAAACCAGGAAAACAAGATTCAGATTTAAAATGACTTTCATGACAAAGATAGAAGACTTTAAGAAAGATATAAAAAAACTCTCTTAAAGAAATAGAGGAGAACATAGGTAAAAAGTAGAAGCACTTAAAGAGGAAACACAAAAATCTCTTAATGAATTACAGGAAAACACAACCACACAGGTGAAGGAATTGAACAAAACCATCCGGGATCCAAAAATGGAAGTAGAAACAATAAAGAAACTACAAAGGGAGACTACCCTGGAGATAGAAAACTTGGAAAAGAGATCGAGGGTCATAGATGCATCACCAACATAATATAAGAGATAGAAGAGAGAATCTCATGTGCAGAAGATACCATAGAAAACATTGACTCAACAGTCAAACGCAAAATACAAAAAGCTCCTAACCGAAAACATTCAGGAAATCCAGAATACAATGAGAAGACCAAACCTGAGGATAATAGGTATAGAAGAGAACGAAGATTCCCAACTTAAAGGGCCAGTAAATATCTTCAACAAAATTTAGAAGAAAACTTCCCTATCCTAAAGAAAGAGATACCAATGAACATACAAGAAGCCAACAGAACTCCAAATAGACTAGACCAGAAAAGAAATTCCTCCACATAATAATCAAAACACCAAATGCACAAATCAAAGAATATTAAAAGTAATAAGGGAAAAAGGTCAAGTAACATATAAAGGCAGACCTATAAAAATCACACCAGACTTCTCACCAGAGACTATAAAAGCCAGAAGATCCTGGACATATGTCATACAAACCCAAAGAGAACACAAATGCCAGCCCAGGCTATTATACCCAACAAAACTCTCAATCACCATGGAGAAACCAAAATACTCCATGACAAAACCAAATTTGCACAATATCTTTCCACTAATCTAGCCCTACAAAGAATAATAGAGGGAAAACCCCAACAGAAGGAGGGAAACTACACCCTAGAAAAGGCAAGAAAGCAATCTTCTTCCCACAAACACAAAAGAAGATAGTCACACAAACATAATGCCATCTCTAATAACAAACATATCAGGAATCAACATTCACTTTTCCTTAATATCTCTTAACATCAATAGACTCAAATCTCCAATAAAAAGACAGACTAATGGACTAGATACTTAGACAGGACCCAGCATTTTGCTGCATACAGGAAACACAACTCAGTGACAAAGACAGGTACTACCTCAGAATAAAAGGCTGGAAAACAATTTTCCAAGTAAATAATCCCAAGAAACAAGCTGGAGTAGCCATACTAATATCAAATAAAATCGACTTTGAACCAAAAGTTATCAAAAAAGATAAGGAAGGACACTTCATACTCATCAAAGGAAAAATCTACCAAGATGAACTCTCAATTCTGAACATCTATGCTCCAAAAGCAAGGGCACTCACATTCATAAAAGAAACTTTACTAAAGTTTAAAGCACACATTGCACCTCACATAATAATAGTGTGAGAATTAAACACCCCACTCTTAGCAGTGAACAGATCATGGAAACAGAAACTAAACAGAAACACAGTGAAACTAAGAGAAGTTATGAACCAAATGAATTTAACAGATATCTATAGAACATCTTATCCTAAAACAAAAGATTATACCTTCTTCTAAGTACCTCATGGCACCTTATCCAAAATAGACCATATAATTGGTCACAAAACAGGCCTAGACAGACACAAGATTGAAATAATCCCATGCATCCTATCAGAGAACCACGGACTAAGGCTGGTCTTCAATAACAACAAAAACAACAGAAAGCCCACATACACATGGAAACTAAACGATGCTCTACCCAATGCTAACTTGGTCACGGAAGAAATAAAGAAGTGAAAGACATTTTAGAGTTTAACGAAAATGAAGGCATGTCATACCAAAATTTATGGGAAACAATGAAAGCAGTGCTAAGGGGAAAACTCATAGCTCTAAGTGCCTACAAAGAAAAACTGGAGAGCGCATACACTAGCAACTTGAGAGCACACCTGAAAGTTCAAGAACAAGAATAGAAAGAAACAAATGCACCCAAGAGGAGTAGATGGCAGGAAATAATCAAACTCAGGGTTGAAATCAACCAAGTAGAAACAAAAAGAACTATACAAAGAATTAAAAAAAAAAAAAAAACACAGGAGCTGGTTCTTTGAGAAAATTACAAGATAGATAAACCCTTAGCCAAACTAAACAGAGGGCACAAAGACAGTATCCAAATTAATAAAATCAGAACTGAAAAGGGAGACATAACAACAGAAACCAAGGAAATTCAAAAAAGTCATCAGATCTTACTACAAAAGCCTACAACAAAACTGGAAAATCTGGATGAAATGGACAATTTTCTAGACAGATACCAGGTAACAAAGTTAAATCAAGATCAGATAAACCATCTAAACAGTCTCATAACTCCTAAAAAAAAAATAGTAGCAGTCATTAAAAGTCTCACCACCACAAAAGCCCAGGACTGGATGGTTTTAGTAAAGAATTCTATCAGACCTTCCTAGAAGACCTAATACCAATTCTCATCAAACTATACCACAAAATAGAAACAGAAGGAACACTACCCAATTCATTTTATGAAGCCACAATTAAGATCATACCTAAACCACACAAAGACCTAACAAAGAAAGAGAACTTCAAACCAATCTCCTTTATGAATATTAATATAAAAATACTCAATTAAATTCTCACAAAATGCATCCAAGAACACATCAAAACAATCATCCATCATGATCAAGTAGGCTTTATCCCAGGAATGCAGGGATGATTCAATATATGGAAATCCATCAATGTAATCCACTATATAAACAAGCTCAAAGGGGGGGAAAAAAAACAACACATGATCATCTCACTAGATGCTGAGAAACCATTTGAACAAAATTTAACATCCCTTCATGGTAAAAGTCCCTTCATGGTAAAAGCAATATACAGCAAACCAGTAGCCAACATAAAACTAAATGAAAAGAAACTTGAAGCAATCTCACTAAAATCAGGGACTAGAGAAGACTGCCCACTCTCTCCCTATTATTCAATATAGTACTGGAAGTCCTAGCCAGAGCAATTAGACAACAAAAGGGGGTCAAATGGGTAGAAATAGGAAAGGAAGAAGTCAAAATATCACTATTTGAAGACAATATGATAGTATACTTAAGCGACCCCAAAGCTTCCACCAGAGAACTCCTGAACCTGATACACAACTTCAGTAAAATGGCTGGATATAAAATTAACTCAAACAAATCAATAGCCTTCCTCTACTCAAAGGATAAACAGACTGAGAAAAAAAATTAGGAAATGATACCCTTCACAATAGTTACAAATATAAAATACCTTGGTGAGGATCTAACCAAGCAAGTGAAAACTCTGTATGACAAGAACTTCAAGTCTCTGAAGAAAGAGATTATCTCCTTGTACAAAGCTCAAGTCCATGTGGATAAAGGACCTTCACATAAAACCAGATACACTGAAACTAATAGAAGAGAAGGTGGGAAGAACCGTGAATACTTGGGCACAGAGGAGAAGTTTCTGAACAGAACATCAATGGCTTATGCTCAAAGATCAAGAATTTACAAATGAGACCTCATAAAATTGCAAAGCTTTTGTAAGGCAAAGGATACTGTCAATAGGACAAAACAGCAACCAACAGATTGGGAAAAGATGAGGCCTAATATCCAATATATACAAAGAACTCAAGAAATTAGACTCCAGACAACCAAATAACCCTGTTAAAAATGGGGTACAGAGCTAAACAAAGAATTCTCAACTAAGGAAACTCGAATAGTCGAGAAGCAGCCAAAGAAATGTTTAACATCCTTAGTCATCATGGAAATGCAAATCAAAACGACCCTGAGATTCCACCTCACACCAATCAGAATGGCTAAGACAAAAAACTCAGTAGATGCTGATAGTAGATGATAGTAGATGCTGGCAAGGATGTGGAGATAGAGGAACACTCCTCCATTGTTGGTGGGATTGCAAGCTGGTACAACCACTCTGGAAATCAGTCTGGCAGTTCCTCAGAAAATTGGACATAGCATTACCTGAGGGCCGAGCTATACCACTCCTGGGCATATACCCAGAAGGTGCTCCAACATATAACAAGGACATATGCTCCACTATGTTCATAGCAGCCTTATTTATAATAGTCAGAAGCTGGAAAGAACCCACATGTCCTTCAACCGAGGAATGGACACAGAAAATGTGGTACATTTACACAATGGAGTACTACTCAGCTATAAAACACAATGAATTCATGAAATTATTAGGCAAATAGATGGAACTAGAAATGTCATCCTGAGTGAGGTAACCCAATCACAAAAGAACATACATGGTATGCACTCACTGATAAGTGAATATTAGCCCAAAAGCTCAGAATACCCAAGATACAATTCACAGACCACATGAAGCTCAAGAAGAAGGAAGACCAAAGTATGGGTACTTTGGTCCTTCTTAGGAGTAACAAAATACTCATGGGAGCAAATACAAAGACAAAGTGTGCGACCGACGTTGGAGGAGGGGCTGTCTGGAGACTGCCCTACCTGGGGATCCATCCCATGTGCAGTCAACAGATGCAGACACTGTTGTGGATGTCAGGAAGTGCATGTTGACAGGAGCCTGATATAACTGTCTCCTGAGAGGCTCTGCCAGAATCTGACATATACAGAGGCGGATGCTCACAGCTAACCATTGAACTGATCATGGGCTCCCCAACTAAGGAGGTAGAGAGAAGACTGAAGGAGCTGAATGGGCTTGCAGCCCCATGGGAAGAATGACAATATCAACCAACCAGAGCCTGGAAGAATGGAGGGACCCATGGCTCCATGCAGTGGAGGATGGCCTTGTCAGGCATTGGTGAGAGAGGAGGTCCTTGGTCCTATGAAGGCAGGATGCCCCAGTGTGGGGGAATTCAAGGGCAATAAGGGGGGAGTTGGTGGATGGGTGAGGGCATACCCTCATAGAAGCAGCGGGAGAGGGGACAGGATAGGGAGTTCCTGGTGGGGGAATGGAGAAAAGGGATAACATCTGAGATGTAAATAAGTAATATCCAATTTAAAAAAAAAAAAGGAAAAAAAAAGCCAGCTGATGTCAGATGATGGTTCCTTTGGATGTGTTGGGACCCATGGAAAGGAGAGAAGGGACCTATGCTCTCCAGATGGTTGCATGTTTATACAGGTTGTAGAAAGTCCCTGGGCAAGGGGGAAGGCTGAGTATTTACAAGTGTCTGGATTTCATGTATTCCAGAGGACATGGAAACAGACAACTCCATTAAAAAGAAAAAAAAATGAAGTCATACTTTCAGGTACCATGCTGCTGAGCCCTCAACTACGACCCAAGTCAGTAAGACCTTTTGGCATTTACAAGGAAATCATAGGAAAATATATTTTATATTGTTTTACATATTGTTATGTTATACATATTAATATAACATTTATATAACATTTAATTTGGTCTGGGAATGAAGCTTTTGCACATGAAGTTTCTCTATTCTGTGTTCAGAAAAATCTTTACTTTTCTCCCTTATCTGGAAAAGTCAAGTTCAACCACCAGGTTTAACCATCTCTCATGGAGTTAAACATAGCTCTCCTTATTGGGGTGTCCTGAGCCTTCCTTATCGGAAGCCATGTCATGTTCATCTTGCCTAGCTGGACATTTACCCTCATCAGCATCATGCATCTTTGAGGGCTTTACTGCAACTCACATAGAAGTGCGAGGTACTTGTGCATGTGCTCACACATGGCTGTGTGCATTCTATATATTGTGTACTTCACTGTTGTTCTACTAGAAACATGAGCAACACAGCAGTACACAAGAGAATGTCATTCCCCTCAGAAGTTAAGGTTTATCTACTTACTCTCATGGGACAGACAGCTCTGTCTGGAGAGTGGTCTAATGTCCCCATAGGAGACAGGATTGGTGTGTATGGAAATGTGGTCTCTCAGCTTCTTGATGAGGCCTCTGCTGACATGCTTTCCCCCAGCCCCCATCATCATGGCAATACCTTCTTTGGAACTGTAAGCCAAAATAAACTTTTTTTCCTTGAACAAACAAACAAACAAACAAATAAATAAACAAAAAAAGAAAAGAGAAATAAGGTTATCTTTGTTTTCAGAGAATATGATCTCTTTTGGAGAGTATGATCTTATATATAGAAAATTTTGAAGTGCACACATACACATGTATACACACACAGATATACAGACACCTTAAAATTAATAAAATTTCTAAAAGTGCAGGATATAAATTTAACCCATAGAAGTCAGTTGTATTTTATATACTAACTGTGAACAACCTAAAAGGAAATTTTAAAATCACAGTTACCTTAATAATAGCTTAAAGAAGAATAAGATACTTGGAAATTAACTTACGACTAGACCCATTAAGAAGTATAAAGATAATCCATGTTCATGGATCAGAAGAAAATGTTAAGACTAGTCCAAGCAATATGCAAGTCCTAAGAAAATCCTGAGAAAATCTGAACAATGTTTTTACAGCAATAGAAAGACTATCCTAAATATTGATAGGCTCTGTGAATATCCTAAATAGCAAAAACAATCTAGAAAAATAAGAACAAGTTTGGAAAACTTAATACATCTCCAGTAATCAAAATAATTAAAAAGAATGTATACATGAATATCTAGACCAGTGGAATAGAATCCAGAAATAAACTATTGTACACATGTCCATTAATGGTTAACAAGAGCATCAAAACCATTGAAAAGGAAAAGAGCAATCTTTTAAACAGACCCTGATGGGAAAACTGAAGACCCACATGCAAAATAATGAAATAGAAACCTAGAATAAGTATGTAGAAGAGACAAATGAGCAAAAGCTAGAAAACATACTGAAGAAAACATGATAAAATCTTCACGATTTTGGATTTAGCAACCATTTTTTGAATGTGACACCAAAAGATTTGGCAAGAAATGAAAATTTGGTTAAACTTGAGACCATGGAAATGGAAATCTTCTACACAAAGAGCACAATCAATGTTGAAAAATCAACTTACAAAGTTGAAGAAACTACATGCAAATCATAGATGCAAGAAGAGATTCATATCCAGACTATACAACCCCTAAAAGTAAGCAACATAAAAACTTATTTAAAGGGGGGCAGAAAATGAGATTTTTCCAAAGAAGATACACAGATATCAATAAGCACTTAAAGTGGCACTCAAAGTCACTGACCAAACTCTCAATTTAATCTAACTAAAATCCATTAGCCTGTTTCCTTAAACAAAACAAAAGCAATGTTTAGAACAAAATGTAAGAATATGGAAATTCAAAATGTAAGAATATGGAATATGGGAATATGAAAAGTTGGAAGTCCTGTGTAACAGTAGTGGAAATACTAAGCTGTATCATTTTTATGAAAAGCAGTGGGATGTTTCCTTAAAGCTTAAACAGAATTGCTCTAGGATCTAGCAATTCTGTTTTGGGTTATACATCCATGCCTTTAAAGAGATGTAAAGATGTGCACTTTAATGCTCATAGCAGCAGGTATTAAAAAGTGGAAATGACCTGAATGTCCACAGAAAGATGAATGAATACAAAAAATGTGATATAAACAGACGTGGGCCCATTCCTCAAGTCTGAGCAAGAATGAGAGCCTGATGATACATGTGACAGCAAGGATTATCCATGGAAGCATTCTTCGAAACAAAGTAAGAAAAATAGAATATCGTAAATACTGCACGATTCCGCTCATACGAGATATGTAGATAACTAGTCAAATTCATAAAGACAGAAAGTAGATTGAAGATTACCAGAGGCAGAGAGAAGGAAGAATTGAGGATCTATGGTTTAATAGTATAGAAATTTAGAATGTGGTAGTTATAAAATCCTGAAGACAGAGAAGGTGATGGTTGCAAAAATTTGTACGTGAGTACACCGAGCTGTGTGGTACAGTGCTTTCTTGCCACTAGGAAGTCCTGAGTACCAATCCCCAGGACGGTAACTAACAGCTTAACTCAATAAATTTCTGAATCGGAAATAAAAACAAAACCAAATTAGCTCTCAGACACTTCTAGGGTTTAAGTTTCTAAACGATAAAAAGAATGAATCTGCAGCCAGACAGGGAAAAGTGAAATACAAAGCAATGTCTAAAACATCAAGACTGACTGGGAAAACTATAGAGTAAGAAGAACTAAGGAACATAAAATGGCCCACCAGTAACATGAGGATAACTAGCACAAAAGGGGGAATTAACAAATACATAAAAATGCCCAGAGAGGAAGACAAGGGCTGTACTGGGGAAGCTAAACAGGAGGACGATGGCTTCTACAGGATCAACTCCATGTTTAGATACTCAGAGACACCTTATTTTAAAAGAGTCATTATGAAAATGTTTTGGTTTCAACTTATAAAATAGACAATGATATATCAGAAAAAAAGAGTTCAGAAATTAGCCTTAATATATATAATAACTTCATTTCTAGGAATGGTCACATAAATCACTGTAGAGATGATGAATCACTATAGGTTAAAAACAGCTAAAGTTCTATAGAATTGAGTCTTAAGTGCTAGTGGCCTGAAGCAACAAGAAATTGCTTTATCTAATTTAGTGAGCTCTATCCTCTTGCTCAAAAGGAAACCCATGTACCTCCAAGGCCATGAACTTCAGTTAGGAGTCTATAAAATCTGGATGAAACCCCCTTGAATGCATTAGGTAAAACCTTACCCTAGAGCATTTGAGAAAGTTGCAACATTCACTGTTATGTATTACAGATTAGAATGTATGAGATAAGGCAGTCCAGAAAACAAGGCCTTTGACTAGTGTAAAAATTGCCAATATGTATATATAATATGCCAAGTATATGTGTTTCTATCCCACTGAAATCCCAGCACACTAATGAGTACCAGACTTTTCTGTAAGAAGAAATACATTTTCAACATTACTATGTAAGACTGTCCCTCAAAGCATTCCCAAATCGTTGTTTAATTCTTTCTTCAAAGATGGTAGATAAAGTATAGCCTCATCTGATATCTCTGGAGTATTACTGGGTCATGTGTAAGCAGTGAACATTTATCATATAGTAGAGTTGACATTGTGGAGTGCAGCACTAGTTTCTTTTGGATACAAAACTCTTCTGTTGCTCTGCACAGATCTGGTGGTTTAGAGAGAATTAGAGAATTGATCGCTTTTGAACTAGGTACCACATGCTCACCTTCAAAACCAGGTTCCCTGCCCATTAAGTCCAAATAGCGCTCATTTTAGCTTGCTCTTTTAAAGCATATCCTCACAGATGCCATCTAAAGTCCCAAGTGTCTTTTAAGAAGGATTTGAATATGTTCCCCCCCACACACCTTTTCTAGAAAACACATTAGTCCTATGAAGATTCAGGAAGGAATTATTCAGAGGATACAGATGAGAATGCAGCAGCTTCGTTTCTGGTGTTGTGAGTTAAAGTAAAGCTATTGCCTGGATCAAACCTGGCACCACATGACCATCTACAAGTGGCAGAATACAGTGTTAAAAACTCTATTATTCCCATGACAGGAACAAACTTTTGTTTTGTTTAGAAAGGTTACTAATATAAACATTTGGAAAGTCTCTGAAGATCATGAGGATATTTATCTCTTTTAAAGAACAGCAGAGCTGATACAATAATACATTTAAGTATATGAGAAGGGAGAGGTTGAGGTCTTAGACATGCAAGATACAGTGAATACCACCGAGCAGCTCTGTGACCTTGGGCATGCCATCTCTGCCTCCTTAACTCCTTTGCTTATCTGCAAAATACAGATGTGAGGGCAGCTTATTTCACAGAATTTTTAATGAGAATCAGAGGAAGGTATTTTTGAGATGAAAAACAAGAAGTGCTATAGGCAAAGATCAAAGCACTAGACTATTGTCTTTTCTTAATGGATTTGAATAAATGCATAAAAGAATAAAAAGTAGTTATAAAATTTCCGAGCATCAAACTTTTATTTGAAAAGTATATTTACAATTACACTGTCTGCCTGCATTTCGCATCTCCCGATTCACAAGAGAACCCCTGGGTGATTTTCAAATAAGTAAATTTGATGTGTTTAATGTATGATGCAGATAACCCTTCCAGGAAAGACTTGTTTCTTAGCCCTAGGACTGGGAAGTGTAGTCAGCATATGTATTGCCTCAGTCCCAGAGAATTGACCTGTCCCAGGTCCTATCCCTTCCCAGGACAAATTTAAAATATCTGATGGATGTGGCAATATCAAAGGTTGGCCATCTTGTTCCATTTTGGTAAAGCTCTGAAGGACCACTGTGACTCCAGAACACCCTGGAAAATTGGCCAGAGTTGATGGTACTCTGCATCATTCTGGCCTTCTCTCTCTGGCTGATTTCTGATGGCCTTTCTTTCAGTCTCTGCTCCATTTTTTTTTGTCCCTGTGTTTCCTTTAGACAGAGACAATTCTAGTTTAAAGATTTCAAAATGGGGGGGTGGTGGCTCTATCCCTCAACTGGGGGTCATGTCTATCTACTGCAGGTGGTCTGTTCAGGTTCTATCTCCCGTTGTTAGGTATTTCAGCTAATGTCATCCCCACTGGGTCCTGGTAGCCTCTGGCATCTGGGATTTTCTAGTGATTTCCTGCCACCACCCCCCTTTTACCACCCACCACTGCTACATATTTCTATTCAGTCTGGCCTTCTGGACTACATTCTTGTCTCTTCTCATACCTGATCCTGCCCCACCTTTTCCTTCCCCATCTCCTCTCCCACCCAAGTCCCTCCCTCCCTCTGCCTCCTTTGACTTATTTTGTTCCTTCTTCTAAATGGGATTGAAGCCTCCATACTGTGGCCTTCCTTCTTGTTAAGCTTCATATGGTCTGTGAGTTGGGTATTCTGAGCTTTTGGGTTAATATCCACATATTTTTCCTTTTGGGTCTGAGTTACCTCACTCAGGATGATATTTTCTAGTTCCATCTATTTGCCTGCAAAATCCATGAGCTTGTCATTTTTAATAGCTGAGTAGTATTTCATTGTGTAAATGTACCACATTTTCTGTATCCATTCTTCCATTGAGGGACATCTGTATTGTTTCCAGCTTTTGACTATTATAATTAAGGCTGCTATGAACATAGTGCAGCATGTGTTCTTGCTATATGTTGGAACATCTTTTGGTTATATGCCCAGTAGTGGTATAGCTAGGTCTTCAGGTAGAATTATTTCCAGTTTTCTGAGGAACTGCCAGATTGATTTCCAAAGTGCTTGTACCATCTTGCAATCCCACCAGCAATGGAGGAATGTTCTTTTTCCTCTATATTCTCACCAGCATCTGCTGTCACCTGAATTTTTGATCTTAGCTATTCTTATTGATGTAAGGTAGAATCTCAGTGTCATTTTAATTTAAAGACTAAGAATGTTTAGCATTTCTCTAGGTGTTTTTAGGCCACTCGATATTTCTCAGTTGAGAATTCTTTGTTTAGCCCTGTACCTACAGACTTGGAAAATATCTTTACCAACTCTATGTCTGACAGAGGTCTAGTATCTAAAATACACAAAGAACTCTAGAAAACCAAATAACCCAATTTTAAAAATGGGGTACAGAACTAAACAAAGTATCCAGTGCACATTCTCAGCACCAAAGGTCTGTATCAAAGTCTGTTTCTGGGCAAGCCAGGTTTCTGCAATCAGGGAAACGTAAACTGGGAAGCTAGACTGAATTGCGTTCTTCTTCATCCTGCAGACCTCTTATGACCCTTTTGGATACAGTTTCTTCCTTGGAAGCTGAAGCCCTTCTTGATTCAAGTATCAACTTTTCTTTCTGTTCCATTTCCTCACCTGTGTTTCTTAATCCTTATTCCCAAAGACCATTTTCTTTTCTTTCATTCTTGTCCAACATAGGACCAAAAGCAGGGAGATACAGATGTATTAGCTGAACTCCCTTGTGATAGCAGCAAGCAGGATAAAGGGAAATCATGTTCCTCTCTGCCTCTATGGTGTGGTAGGAGCTCCAGAATTGAGGTTGTATACAGGTAGTACTTTTAATAGAAAGTTACTGGAACTACACTATGCTTGCTTTAGATCAACCTGCTTTCTCCTTCGTTGATATTTTCATGACAGAATCAGTATGAGCTATTTTTCTTGTTGCTATGACCAAATATCAGAGAAGAAGCAACTTAGGGAATGAAAAGTTTATTTGATTCACAGTCTGAGGAGGTATAGTTCATCATGTCAGGTAAAGGTGCCATGTGTGTGCTGTGGAGCAGCTTCCACAATGAGGAAGCAGAAAGGGATGGGAAGAATGCTAGCCCTCACATAGCTTTAATCCCTTTTTCATTTATTCATCACACGGTCCCAGTCCATGGCATGTTACCATTTATCTTCATGGTAAACCTCATGCAAACCTCTCTGCCACTAAAGACAAACCCAAATGATGAGTCTGGATGCATACATTTTGAGAATGATGGTTAATTATCACAAATTTACCTCCTGTCAATTGACATCCAAACATAACTCCTTTAGTTTTAGAATTTATTTTGACATTTAATTATATGTATGTTGTGTGGCTGTGCACATGAATGTGTGCCTGCAGAGGCCAGAGGTTGTGAGCTGATTATCATGATGTCTGGGAGCTGAACTTGGATCCTCTGGAAAAGCAATAAGCACTCCTAACTTATGACCTATCCCTCAGTCAACAACACATCACTTCTTAGATACAATACTATACCCCTAGACCAGAAAAATACTAAAGGTCATTTCCATATTGCAAAAAGTAAACTCCAAAAGTTCCCAAAATCCTTAACTGTGCCAAGGTTCAAGAATCCAAATACTCTTCAGAGTCAAGTCAACTGTGAGCCTGAATAAAATCAAAAGACAAGTTACACATTTCCCATGTCCGATGGCACAGAATAAATATTCTAGTGAAATATTATTTCTGTCTGTGTACAATATTTTGAACTGGCTGCTTGATGTATTTTGAGAGCCTTGTGATGTATCATTAGGTTACTTATTTGATATCTCCTAAGTTTTTATTAAAAGCATTTTTAATTATATTCTTCCCTCTTCGGACAGCCTTGGCTGTGCCCCTGAGTCTCTCATGAGGATGTATTTTCATTAGAATTTTTAAAATTTTCTCTCTGATCTCTTGAGTGACCCACTGTCACCCATAGACTAAGTATGTGTTGTTTAGTCTAGAGATATTTTTCTGTTTTCTGCAGTTTCCTTTATTGTTGGTTTCTAGTTTTGTTGTAATTGTAGTCATATGAAATTATCTCAATTTTTCTGTATTTGTAGAGACTTGATTGAGTTTTATAGACTGCTGAAAAAGTGTACATTCACTATCTGTTTGGTAGATTATTCTGATGAATATTTTAGCTGTAAGGGGTTTTCTGTTGTTGTTCTTGTTACTTGTTTTAGTTTGGAAGTCCTATCTTTATATGAGAGTGAGATACTCAATTCTCCCACTATTATTTTATGAAGGCTTATATGGCCTTTTATGTATTTTATTTATTATAAAATTAAGAACTTCCTCCAGTATTTACAATTGTTATATTTTCTTGATGAAATTTTCCTTTCATTAAAAATGTAGTGTCTTTTTTGTCATTTTAATTAGTTTAGGTTTGAAGTTTATTTTGTCTGAAATAAGGATAGTTATGCCTGCTATTTTTTAAAAAAATATATCATTTACAATTTTTTAGTAGTATTTTATTTTTTGATATTGTTTTGGATATCTTTACTAGGTAAGTGTGTTTCTTGCAGACAATATACAGTTGATTTTTGGTTTTTGTTTGTTTGTTTGTTTGTTTGTTTAGTGTAGAATAGAGTTTATTCATGGCATAGGGAGGGGAGTTAAGAGGGTTAATAGAGACAGAGAAAGGCAGAGAGAGAAAGAGTAGAGAAATAGAGGCCTGCCATGAGGAGAGGAGGGAGGAGGGAGTGGGGAAGGGGTGAGGGGACACAGTGGGAGCAAGAAGGGAAAAGCAAGAGAACAAGAGGACAAGAGCTGTTTGTTTTTAATCTGTATCTCTTTGTCAGTTGAGGCCATTTATACTTAAAGTTTTTATAGATATGGGGTTAGTATTTCCTACGAATTTGTTATGTGATCAAATATCCTACAACATACAGGGCTTATGTAGGCAACCACACTGCTTTATAAATGGAATCTTTCTTTCATGCCTGAAAGTTACTGTTTTCCTATAGTCACCCTATACCTTTGGTTTTTTACACTGTTTATTCCTTCATCCATGATGGTCCCTGAGCCTTGGTGTGTGTGTCAGGTAATATAATAACATAATAATATAATAATAATATAATATAAAATGTCCCATTTGTGATTGAGCACTCCACTGATGCTTTTTCTCTGTACTTTGACAAGTTGTGAATCTCTGTATTAACCATTGTTCTCTACACAAAGAAGTTTCCCTAATGAGATCTGAGATCTGCATTTATGTCAGAGTAGAGAAATAAAAGTATAGTGAACAATTTGATAATATGTCAGTTTAGCATAATGATAGAATTAGCTAGTTGACTCCCAAGGCCCATGAGTTCTCCAATCATGGGCATTTGATCAAATACACAATATTTGCCATGTGTTTCCTTCTATGGAGTAGACTTTAAATTCAATCATAAAGCAGTTAGCTATATCCATGATACTCATGGCACCATGGTTCCCATGAGCAGTTCTCACCACAATGGAAATACTTCACAGGGTTTACAACTGGGTAAGACTGGGGATGGCTTTTCCCCTCCATAGTCTACATTGCATCTTCTGGTAATGAAAGCTAGCCAGGGGGAAGAACGCTACCTTGTCCACACTGATCTGTTTTCTACATGTGCTGTGACCAAAATTCAATGGAATCTTTAGCAATAAAGACCTAACTTCAAGATCTGGGATATTTAAATGAGGAGCAAAGATGGGAGGGGAGAAGGTATAACTAAGACTGAAGGTGTTTGAAAAGATCATATGGAAACTTACTAAATTATAAACTTACTAAATTATTTATATACATATATATAATTATATATATATGACTTCATTCACAAGCTTCATATTTAATATAATTAAAAATTATAATAAAATAAAAACAAACCAGAATAGGACAAAAGAAATGAGTGAAAGCACAAGAAATGCACAGACACTGAGATACATATATTCTCACACATAGGTATATAATGCATAAATACAAAATCAGAAACCATAATATACGAGCAACATATCTGTAAGGTTAAAAAAATCTCTCACAATGCATTGAGTTAATTTTTTGGTGATTATCTGCTTTTAGGTGTGAGGCGTTTCTTTCGTTTGTCTGAAACAAAATTTTCTATATCCAGGCTGTCCTGGAACTAAATCTGAAGACCAGTCTGGCCTCAGACTCTAGGGTTGCCTCAAGTGGCAAGAGATGAGCTGGTGGACAGCATCACCCCCAGGCTCAGGTCACCTCTGGGCAGATGAAGAGCAAGGCAAGCTCTCCCTTGCACTTACACCCTCAGTGCTGGCTAACCTATAACTCTCCCCACTCCCAACCAGAGCCAGCTCTACTGTGCTTCCCAGGTGAGATGCCAAACCTGCTCTAAGGAGTGCTGCAGCCAGTGAGAGGCAGGGCCAATTCTTTCGCTGTCATGACACTGGAACTTGTTCTCCCATCTGCTGAAGGTGGAAAGGTGAAAGGAAGGGACCATCTCTCTCTTGCCCATGCCATCATGTGGTAGATATGTGTCAGAATACTCTGGCATCCTTGGGGACAGCTCATCTGCAACCCCTATAACCAGAGCCAGAGCTACTGTTTCCTGGATGAGGTGCTGGGTGCTTTCCTGAGTGCTGCAGAAAGTGAGGGACAGAGCAAGCTCTCCTGTGATGCATTGGGCTAGCTTTCCCAAGATACCCAGGCAAGGGATATGGTCAACTCTGCACAGTTCTCAGACATCAACATGGCCCCAGATCAGGGATGTCCACCTGATCTTTGGTAGTAACAGCTCACTACTCCAGACATAGAACCAGACATGACCCTCTGTGGCAGCACGGGTCAGTACCTCACCATGGTCTTAGGTGGCATCACCAGTTACTCATATCAGGCTCTTTCTCACTAACCTTGAGTCTTCTGTTCTATCTTTCTTCATTGTGTACACATCTATTTGCTTCTTATTCTCTTCTCTCCACACTCACTTGCATTTTAGTGATGCCTGGGGCCTCTGGGTGTCTAGGGTCATATCAGAAGTGCTGTGGCCCACCAGTGCCATTTAGCACTGAGCAGGGTTTGTCTTGGGCATGGTATACCTATCCATGGCTGCAAAGCATCAAGCCAGAGGTCATTGTAGGCTTTCTCTGCCTACCAGGGCTGTGTGGTTCAGATCTAGAGGTGATCTCAGGGGTGTTTTGCCTTTATGTCAAATTTTTACTGTCAGTCTCAGACCTGGTTTTATTCTGTAGTTGAAGACTGGAATACATGAAGTCTGCACCTAGAATTAAGTGTTTCTATGGGTACTCAACAAAATGCATATTATCTTGGTTTCAGCAATCAAAGAATTTGATCCTGAAGTATGGGTTATATATACTGGCTTATTTATGAGTAGGTTTCTTGTGATCAGAGCAGAGCACTGAGGAGATGAGTCTCCAGGAGTGAGTCTTTTACTGTATAGTTGGAATCTGGGAAACAGGTAGAAGAAATGATTCTGAGTTAGTTCATCTAACAGCACAAGGAAGCAGGGGGATTTATACATCCTTGCAGTCACTGTGGAGCACTTCTTCTGAATTGGGAAGTGCAGTTTATTTCTAAAAGCTCCTACACACTCTGAATTCAAGAAGAAATCAGGCAAAAAATTATGGATGCTTCAAGTTGGAAATAAAAATGTTTTAGTGCCAAATTATATAATTTCAACTTGATTTGATAGAATGTTGAAAAATAACTTTAAAAAGAAAAGATATTGAGGGACAAGAAAACAGTCCCAAAACTTCATTTTCCTTTAGTGTTTCATCATCTAAGATGATCGACTGCTTGCTATTATACTGAGTAGTATTCTGAACGTTTTTCGATGGTGGTTAGATACTTTATTACTTAGATTTTAGTTTGGCATAGCTTTGATAGAGAATTTTAATATGAAAGTAAAATTTTATTTTGCTCTCAAAATTAAATATGTCCCAAGTTTGTTGCAACCTAGGGCAAAAAAATAGTGCTTAATAGTATGAGACTCAAAATATGGTTATCCTGCTGTTCTGTTAAACATAGCTCCTATTCTCAAAATCACCATAAAGTATAGCATTGTTGCTGGAGTTCTGTCATCCCTGGCATCTCACTATTGCCTAAAGGAGAGATGCAGTTTTCCAGAAGAACTATAGTGCACTTCTAAGTAGAAGTTGCATACCTTACTTCATTTTGCATACCACTAAAAATGACTTGGACATGTGACCAGACCTAGCTGCAAGGGAGGCTCATAAAAGAATTTCATTCCAAGCAGCCACATACCAATAGAATAGATGCATTGTTTCTGAAAAAGTAGAAAAAAGACAGTCAATAATTTTTCTTTCTAAGTCCAAACTGGGAATGTAAATTTTTTAAAATCTAAAGTCTATGTAGCTTCTAACAGAAAACTTTAACTTAAAATAAAGTCATTATTTTGATGAATGAGAAAACAATGTTTTCTGTTCTGTCCCCCTGAACTCACATGTTGATTAAATAGTATCAATTCAAAAAATAAGGCAATAAAGTAAAAATCTTGCTCATAAGTAACACAGCCCTATTCCAGATGAGTGTACTATGTAGTTGTGAAAACATAGAACATAGAATCCTATAAGGGGTTCTTTTTTTTTATATCAGATATGTTATGTATATATTTGACCTGTGTGGATAGAAGGTGAATACATAGGGAAAAATTTTTAAACATGCAATCATTTTCATATTTTATCCTCATTCGTATGGCCTCCAATTGAAGCTATTTTGTTGGCTACCAATCTCAAGTAGTCTTGAGATTATCACTCAAGTAATAAATATTTTCAGGTCCTACAGCAACCACATAAAAATGAAGGAAATATTTTTGAGAAGCAGTGGGAGAGAAATTTTCAAGGTCAGTTTTTCTTTAACCATTAAGAGAGAGAGAGAGAGAGAGAGAGAGAGAGAGAGAGAGAGAGAGAGAGAGAGAGGAGAAAAACATTGCTGGCATTGTTTTTACTTAGAAATTCAGAAGCAGATTTCGTGGTTAAAAATAAAAGCATAGGTCTCTTAAAAAAAAATATGGGTGGAAACAAAAAGATCTGTGAACCTCCTTGGATGATTATGATGGAAAATCAGAGGCACAGCTTTTTCGTGATGATTGGCCAGGCTTTCTGGAAACCAGAAATGGAATCCATCTGGACATTTGCTAAAGGAGACCAGATGGAGCTGTACCATGTGATATTGAACAGTTCTCTCTGCCATAATGCACCAATGATCTTCTTTGCAGGAATATTATTTCAAACCCAAGAAACCATTTTTCCCTTATGCCTTAGCTTCAGATTTGTTATGCCTTGGCTTCCTCATAGGAAGAGAAGTTTTTAAAAACATTCTCATTTCTCTTCATTTTGAAAATCTCAAATTCCTAAAACAAAGAGAAACTGGGTATCATGGCCTGGTACTTGAGAAGGTTCTGAAGAAATTCATTAAAGACTCATTTGCAGGCACCATGAAGTTAATGTTTCTCAGTGATTAGAAACAATAATCTTTCTCACCTGAATCGCTCTAAACAATGCAAATAATTCAATGACTACAACATATAACTTACCATTTGTGAAATACAGAACTTAGCCTCACCATGTCTATTGTCTTTCATAAATCATTGTCCTCATAAACCCTAAGTTTATATTTATGGCAGTCTTTAGGACTAGTTAATATTCTCCTTTCACTCTACTTCTGATTTTCAGGTGCCTTTTTCTTCGTTATCATTAATATTGATCATATTGTTCATTTTCCTAGACAGTCAAGTCCATCCACCATTTTATACTTATTAAATATGTTAGCCAATTATCCTCTTGCTGATGTCTCCAAATTTGTTACCCTCAAGTCTTAGGAAAGAATTTCTTTATCTTCTATTTCTTCTAAGAAGTTTATTTCAAATTAGGCTCTCTATCCATTGTATCAAGAGCCTTCCCAGTCCTTCAAAGCTTCCCTCTGATGCTAATCAAGAGTAGCATGTTAAGTTTGCTGACTTGTTTAGTAGAGTTAAAAATATGTTACCTTTAAAATTATATAACTTAATTTTCAAGTCAGAAAGGCACAGGATAATAATACTACACAAACACAGTCATAAGACGTGGTCAGTCACAAATCAGCATAGAGGATGGAGCTGTGTAAGCAGCAGAGGTTTCCTTTTCTTATCCAGTCTTCCAGGTCCATCTTGCTGGGTATGATGTTGTCTCCTTCATCCATGCTTTGTCCTAGTATCCTTCATGTTTTAAGCATCATAATCGCACTTCTCCATCAATAGATTCTCTGTGGTCCTACAGTCCTACAGTCACTTCTTTATGGATGGAAAAATCTTTAGGTCATGTGGGTACTGAAAAACATCTGAAGGAGACCTTAAATATTTTCTGAACAGTTCCTCAAAGTTCTACAAAGTATCTTATCAACATATGTAAAATCTTAAAACGCAACTTTTGGAAATGTTTGTGGTTAAGAAGAGAAAAAGAGAAAACAAAATACCCTAGGGTACTTTAGTGACATGTAGAGAATGATTGTATGGATCACATCCTGTGTGGTCACAAAGTTCTAATTTTCTCTATGCTCACTCTGTCTAGCATTAGTAAATCTCCTTTTACCCTGTTATCCATTGCTGAGTCAATGAAAAGTGGTAAGTATGTATACCTTATAAGTCTCTACTCTGTGGCTTTATTAGTACTACAACTGAAAGCAATTCCAGCCTATGCCATGTATGCATATTTTAGTTTGTTTTACATTCATTTTTCTTACTAAAATATGTCTATTACTTACAGGGGAAAATGTGACCTCAGCAAAGATGCATTCAATAACTCTTATCACTTTTGTGTTTTCATAGTATTGAGCAGCTACTGTACACTTTGCTATGCTGGAAGTAGAATAGAAGAAATAAAATGATAAAGGATAAGTAAAATTGAGGATCACTAAAATGTAGTATACACAGTGATGTCTACTTTAATAAAAGGCATATGATATAAAATGTACAATTATGGAAAGTAAAGTAGAATTACATAGTTCTATGTGAGCCCCATGATATGAATGTTTAATCTAGTAAAGAATTGGAACTTTTTAGGGAATGATGAACACAGAGAGCTAAAAAAAAAAAAATGGGCATAAACTAGACAAAGTTGTACAAGAAGAAGACTTCAAAAGAAAACAAACATCTAGTGGTGTGAGCAAATGAAAATTTAAGAAGAATTGAATGTAAGAAATAGGGAGGCTGGAAGGTTGAAAGCAAAAGAGGGTTGTTTAAGGTGACATTGAGCATATGGAGAGTAGACAAAAATCTAGATCATGTAAAAAATCTTGCAGGCTGTTAGAGAAGTGCTGACTGTATTATGAGCTGAGTGATGGAAAGTCATCAAAAATGATTAAGCAAGTGCAAAGGAACTTTGCTTTGGTATACTGAGTGTAGAGTGTGGAAGGAGGACCAGAATCCATGTAGGATAGCTGGCAAGTTCATGTGAAAGTCCAAATGGGAGATAAATTACTCTGGGAAAGGGTCATGCAGAGATGGAAAGAAACATACTGGAGAAATTCTTAGACTTTATTTTCAGACTTTCTTAAGGTTTGAATATAAAGAAGAAGCAACAGTCAAGGATAATTTTAGGGTTTCTATCTTGGAGAATCTGGTGGATGTGGTTTAACAGGACGTGGCTTACAGGGAGGATATAGGACATGTTGGTGGATTCTATTTTTCCCTTCTTCTGCTAAACGATTTTACTTTTCTCTGTATTAAGCTCAATGTCAATGTAGCAAATCCTAAAACAAATTGAATTCAATGTATTGTTTTGAGGAAGCACTCGTAAAAAAATAAGTAAGGGACATTATGTGAGAAAAAGTAAGAGAAACTCAACGTGAATGGATAGAAATTCAATAAATACTAAACAGAACCATAGTCATTCTACTGGAGGGCTCCAAAAGATAGTTTTGAACTATTGAATTCTCTTACCTGGTACTGATGAATATTACTAATGTACATGCTAAAATCATAAACTGTATTATTAGAATAATTACTGATGGGTAATAGCTTGTGTCACTTCTGGTGTGTCCTTTGATTTAGCCAGTGTAACTCTAGAAACCAAAAAAAAATAAAAAAATGCTTAGGCTTCTCCATTGAGACAAGGGGTGCAATGGTGCAATGATGAGGTCAAGGATGAAGGAACTTCGCGAGTATGTACAGTGTCTATTGCTCAATTTCTTTCTCTCTACAGCTGTGTGTGTATGTGTGTGTGTGTGTGTGTGTGTGTGTGCGTGCGTGTGTGTGGTTTATACAGAGATGATATGTATGCATGCATGTATACATTCATAGATGCACATACCAGAGTATGCAGATGACAGAGAAAGATGACAAGATATCTCTCTCTTACCCTGAGACAGTTTCACACTAAACCTGAGTGTGCTTTTTTTCATCTAGGCTGGTGTCCACCAAGGCACTATCACACTGCCATCACCAACCCTACTCACAAACTCTGGCTTTACAGGTATGCATAGCACACCAGATTTATACATGGGTTCCGGGGGTGGGTACTCAGGTTCTCATGGTGGTACAGGAAGCACTCTTGCCAATTGAGTCCATATTCCAATGTTCAACAACTTGAATTTATCCATTTTTCTAAATTTATTTATTCTGTCTGATCCTTTTGCAATTTTATGAATCACATCTCAAGTTTTTTTTTTCTATATTTTAATTACATCATTGATACACACATTCTTTGGCCTGCAAGTGCAAATAGTAATTTCTATACCACAGTATACCCATAACCTCATAGATTATTATAATGATAATTTATTACAATCACAATTTATTACAAAAATAAATTGTGAAACCATACAAGATTATATGCCTGGTTTGATGAAAATTTTAGAAAATGAATTCTAAAATTCACAGACCACCATGTTCAAATACAGGTCATGATGAAATAGTACTATAAATAATATTAGCTTAAATAATAGCCCTCAGTATTTTGGTCGTAAGTTAAAAAGAGAACTAGATGGATGTCTAAGGTTCTGAATGCTAAATGCTCTTGATTTTTATTAGTGACTGTTGTGGTAGAATAGAGTACACATTTGACTACATTTGTTCATACTGCCAAATTGTCAGTAATTACCAACATTTGAAGACCTGTAATATAATATACATCACATACAACTGGGTGAATACTAGATACTTCATAACTATTTGGTGATTGATGGACTCAAATCGACTACAATCATTGTAGGCATTTTTCTCAGATATTGTGTCAAACCTTTCTATTCTCTTGAGCTCCAAGTCTGATACTGCCCCCCTTTTAGATTTGACCTTATGTCCAAGTTCTTTAACTTCAAGTACGTATTTTTGGCAACTTCTCTCTGTTGTAATTTCTCCACCAAAGAATTTTCTATGATAACAGTTTCTTCTAAGACCTAACCTTCTATTTCTGTCAGTCCTCTGAATTGAAGATTTTCTCAACGTTTGCTCCTCTTATTGGATGAAAACATATTCAAGCATACCTGCTTCTCATCATGTGGATGCCTTGTACATTAGCATTTATCTCTGAGGAACTATCACCTCTGCCTACATATTACAGCCCCTTAGAGTAGCACATGGTGCAGGGCTGAACATGGGAGAACCACAGCCATTCTACAGCACAGGAAGTGACCAAATGTTTAACGAAAGACAGCTAGTCAGCTCTTTGCAATTTTGCTCCCCACATCAACACTTATAGATTTCTATCACTTATTTTATCCTGCTGATCAGTAGCCTCCATCTTTGGCCTTTTTATGACACATTTATAGTTTCTCCATATTCTTTTCTGTAATTAGTATTTTCTTTTGATGATTAAATGCTCTTTCTTGAAATACTCTTTGACAGGATAGAATTCAGTATGACTTCAAATCATATAAATTCAAATTGCTCAAGGTTAAGCCCTCTTTTTCCCTTGCTTATTCCTGTCTTTACCTCTTAGTCTCACCCATTGCTTAACTTGCACTTTCTTAGAAGTTAGGCAGCTTGCTATTTCTCTACTGTGCCTTGAACTTTCCTACACCCATGTGTTGCTTATGCACAGTCACTAGAGATGGTCTTTTTTGTGTGTTTTTTCTCCAATATCTACTTTCCCAATCTGATATGTTCACTTAAACCTAACATGACAGTTATCTCCTTCACAAACTGTTCAGAAGACCTTCAAAGAGCAAGCACTTACAGCCATGCTACTGCATCTGATTTTCATAACATTTTCCTAGAGTACAAGTTATGTGGTATCTAAGCCCTAAGTGACCTCATATTCATCATGGAGACATTTTGGAATTTATAAAATCCATTTAGCATAAAGGGCACTTTATGATGGCTATTCCATACCAATGGCCAGAAGTCATCACCTAACTGCCGTTGGTTGAAGGGAGTGTGGAGGTAGGTAGCTATGGAGTAAGGAAGAAAAGAACATAACCAGAGACAGGCACTCACAGCTAGAGCGATAAGTATGTTTTATATATGCCTGTTCTCAATAATTAGGCATAAGAGCATAGAAACAAATTAGGAACAAGAGCATAGAAAGCAGCAAGCTAATATACACCTTTATGTCATTTTTACATGCTCACTGCTCCATATGGGGCTCAAGGGCACTGGAGTTCAAGGATATCAAAGGGTGATAAAGAAAGAGCCCTCTTTCAATTAGTCAACAGATGACTACAGAATGCCCTTTTATATATGTTCTAGATTAAGGAAGATAAGTGAAAACAAATTACCAAAGAAAGGTTTCTTACTACAAAGCTGAGTGTTTACCAGAACAAGAACTATTCAGAAGAATGGGACAATAAAGAGATGCTTTCTCTTTTCTACTCAACATTGTTTGTTGGAATAGAGTTTCTTGCTGAACCTGCAGCTCTTGAATTGGCTATACTCACTCACTGGTCAGTGAGTCCCCATGATAAATTTGTAACTTGTCTCTACCTCCTCCTAGGCCTAAGAATACAGTCTGGCTGTTTGCAAGAATGCTGGGATTGCAAACCCAGGCTTTCATGCTTGCATAGCAGGAAATTTAAAGATTGAGAGTTCTCCTAGCAAACTGGATTGTTTTTTGAAACTTGAAGTCAAGGTAAAACATTTATTTTGAGTATTATTAGTTTTTTATATCAAATATTAACCAACACAAATTCAAGAATGTTTTGGTACAAACTATTGTAAAAGTCATATAATCACTTCAAAATTATCTTTACAATAATTGTTTATTATTTCCTTCTTAAATTGGGAAATAATTCCTCAAATATGTTAAGAGAGTTGCCCAAAGTCACACAACCAGTGAGAAACTGATAGTTATGTTATCTTGTACAATTTTAGTCTAGAGTTTTCCTATTAAACTAAGAATGCATTTATTCAACTCCACCAGGATTTGAAATGAATTAAATATAGCCTGAAGAAACAGGTCAGATGGTGGTGTGCTTGCCTAACCCGTATTAACTCTGGCTTAGATCCCTAGCACTGCTTAACATTGGACATGGTGGTAATCCTCTAATCCCAGCACTGGGGAGGTGAGGAAGGGAAAACCAGAAGTTCAAAGTCATATTGATTATGTACTATAGAAGAGTGGTTCTGATGCTTTGATTTAATCCGGAATCTCTGTTTACTGATGCCGAAAGTTCTTTCCCCCAATTGGTTTTTGATCCATCAATAAAGATTCCAGGGGTCAGTGGCTGGGTGAAAAGAAAGCGGTGGGACTTCCAGGTTACCTCAGGGTAGGAGAGAGGAGAGGGCAGTAGGAAGAGAATCGAGATACTTGGAGGAGAGATGGAACAGACTCAGAGCTGCAGGAGAGATCTTACAAAATGTAGGAAAGGGAAAGCTGCCCACGGAAGGGAAGCCCAAAAGCATCTTGGGCAGCAAGATCAATTGGCTTCACAGAAGGTAGTTGGGCAACTAAGCTGAGGGTAGATTTGGAGGTGCTGAGCTAGGAGTAAAGGTAAGGGCATGCTAGCCACAGAAGGCTTAGAAGAGCCTAGCCACAGAGCCAGTAAGGCAGGTTAAAGATGAGCTAATGTGTGTGTGTGTGTGTGTGTGTGTGTGTGTGTGTGTGTGTGTGTGTCTTTCATGTGGAGATCAGAAATATCTCCTGGTCTGGTGCATGCCTGGGAACTCAAAGCGGAATAGACAAAATGGCATGCTACAATGTACTGAGTTCAACTCTAGCCTGAAATATAGGAGACCTTGGCTCAGTAATAAATAAGTATTAAAAAAAGAAAGGATGAAAGGAAAGATAGAATAAAGGAAGAAAGAATGGAAGAAAGAAGAAAGAAGAAGAAAAAGATTAAACACAATAAGAACTTTGGTTTATAGGAGATAGTGACATTCTCCTTTTACTATTGTTTCAGTATTCTACAAAGGTATAGTATTTGAATATAAAATGTGTATGCAAAATATTCTTTTAAAAGTAAAGTATCAAGTCTGTTTTGACTAATAATGTTTTGCCATCCATATGACAGTTTATGAAAAACCATACTGAGATTTTTTTTTCTTTATTCTTGGTAAATAAATTAACATCTGTTATTCCAAATAAAGTTTAAGTCAGCCATGACGCCTCTCAACAAATACATTCTGGAAGATTGGAAAATTATATTTATTTTGAAGACTTCAGAAAACTAGAGAAAGCAGCTGGCAATACCTACAGAGCTCTGCTTTCTATTTATCTATTTCCACAAACCCACAGCCCTTCAAGAACCCCTCACATGAATTCAATGGAGAACAGTAAAATATTGATTCCATTGTTTGGCATTTTAGGATCTAAAATGATATGAAATGTGACATTTAGAGAAAGTGGAGAGATCCAGTACTGCATACCTATGGCAATCACAATCATTAGTACCATTTTTGTCTACCAGGGAACCTTTGCACATATCCCCCATTATAAAGAAAAATGTCATTAAGATAGTCCACCAAGCATCTTGGCTAACTGGTCATGATACACTCATGTTCCTCAATCAATGTTGGGCATAGTAATCATTTTAGGAAAGACAGGTATGCTCTAGTTGGCTGTAAGTCACCTCCATCTGTCCTATCATGCAACCTGTTCAACCTGCTATGGTGTGTAGGGATAGAATCCCCTAGTCACACCACTGCCTAGAGAACATTTCTGCCCACAAGTCTAGAACAGTTGCACTTAATACTGAGATTGTCTCTGTCTATTCTTGGGTACCTTCCACTTTTGGTGGCCCATTTTCAAACCCAGGACTGAGTTTTTCCAAAAGATAAATTTCCAGTATGAAAATATCCATATAGCTTTATTATTCATTAATTAGACAAACTTGAAGGAGTAAGTGAACATAAATATTAACATAGCTCAAGTAATAGAGTGTAATACTTTATGTCTCCAAACTATTATTTTAGAAAAATACTTTTAAAACTATCAGGTATTATCAGATATTAGATACTGAAGAAACGGTAAGTTTCATTTTTTTTTACCATAAATAAAACAAAAGTAAATGAATCCAGAAATTACAGACATAGCATATGGAAAAATTGTATCATCTTACAGGTGATATTATTTTTAATGAAACTCAACACTTTAGAATTAGGTTAATGAATAATAACAATGAAAATACCAACTATAAGACCATATAGAAAGTATTTTAAAATAGTACTCTGTAGTGACAATTTTGGTATTTTTGGTTTCTTTTAAAAACACAGAAATATTATAAGAATATGTTTTTGTTTTAATCCTAGGTTTGGGATATAGAGATGCTTCAGATTGTCTACAACTGACCATGATTTGCCTCGTGCTCTAGAAGGGCATGATCTTGCAAGCTGCAGATAGTTTCTGCCATATTGTGATATTTGGAATTCTGAGGACTTGTCAGAGAGTATTTAAATTCTAGGAACCCAAGAAGGGTGTGGGTTGTTGGTTAGTTGCTGTTGGTTGCTTTTTGGTCATGGTTTGTTAAGTAGTCATATGCAAAGAAGAAACAAGAAGAAAAAGAAGTTAGATGTCCTGGCAGCAAAGTTCAAACTCATCCCAAGGAACTTAATGCCCCTAGTCTGCAGGAAGTAGTCTATCAATAACGCTTCCCCTTTGCAGTCCCTGACTTTATTCAGGATCTTTTCCCTCTCACTCCTCTATACTTTTTTCTCTCCTATCTAGTGTTTGGGTGTTGAAAAGGTGTAAGAAATAAGATGGAGTAGACTGGAAGAAGAAAGGATCCCAAAAGTAGTCAAAGATTTTATAGTTTACAAAGTCCAAGTCATAGTAATAAAAAACTATAAATAGAAAAAATATGTAAATATATAAAATATCCAAGTTAGGAATATGAAAATAATCATAAAACTAAACTAAAAATAACAGAAAAATATTTCACATTAGTAAAAAAATTTATATTAACATCATTTAATGGATTTTAATTTTTCAATAAAAATGTAATTTATTTATCCTGCTCATTGCCCCTCCTTCTGGCCACATCCTCACCCCTTCCCCACCATTCCCCCACACCTTCCCCTTCTTCTCTGAGAGTGTGAAGCCTCCCCCGACCCCCCAGTATCCCCCAATTCTGGCACATCAAGTCTTTGTTAGGCTAGGCACATCCTCTTACCACTGGGGCTAGAAAAGGCAGCCTAGCTAGAAGAACATATCCCACAGACAGGTCAGAGCTTTTGAGATAGCCCCAGCTTCAATTGTTTGAGACTCACATGAAGATCAAGCTGCACATCTGCTATCTATGTGCTATGGTGGAGCTGGGGTCTAGGTCCAGTGAAAGCATGCTCTTTAGTAGTGGTTTAGTCTCTGAGAGCAGCAACGGTGCAGATTAGTTGACTCTGTTGGTCTTCCTGTGGAGTTCCTATCTCCTTTGGTGCCAGCAATCCTTCCCCAAGAGTCTCCAAGGTCCATTCACTGTTTAGCTCTGGGTGTCTGCATCAATCTGAGCCAGCTACTGGGTAGAGCCTCTCAGAGGCTACACTGTTTGCAAACATAAGAGAGTATCATTAATAATGTCAGGAACTGGTGCTTGTCCATGAATGGGTCTCAAGTTGGGCCCGTTAATGGTTGGCTATTCCCTCAGGTTCTACTCCATTCCTCCTCCCTAGATTTCTTGTATTCAAGATAAGTTTAGGGTGGAAAGTTTTTTTTTTTTTGGGGGGGGGGTATCTCTATTACTGCATTGGGATTTCTGCCTGGCTAAAGGAGGTGGCTTTTTCAGGTTCCATATTCCCAAAGCTGTGAGTCACAGCTGTGGTCACCCCCATTAATTCTTAGGAGCATACATCCCCTATCCCAGGTGTTTGTTATGTTCTGGAGATACCCCCCACCTCCCCACCCCACCCCCTGTCAGAAAGTTGCAGATTTCCATTCATATTCATGGCCATATGGCCATATGGCCATCTCTCCTGTTCCTCCCCACACCTGATCTGGAATCCCCAAGTCTTCTCTACATCCCCTCTCCCACCCAGCTCCCTTCTTCTATCTGCCTCCTATGACTATGTTATTCCCCCTTCTAAGAAAGAGTTAAACATCCCATCTTGGGTCTTTCTTCTTGTTTACCTTCTTTGGGTTTGGGGAGTGCAGAATGAGTATCCTGTATTTTATGGTTAATATCCACTTACAAATGAGTATATACCACCCATGTCCTTTTGAGACTGGGTTACCTCATTCAGGATGACATTCTCAAGTTCCATCCATTTGCCTGAAAAACTCATGATGTATTTGTTTTTAATAGCTGAACAGTATGGCATTGTGTAGATGTGCCATATTTTCTTTATCCAGTCTTCAGTTGAAGGATATCTATGTTGTTTCCAATTTCTGCCTACTACAAATAAGGCTATGATGAACATAGTTGAACAAGTGTCTTTGTGGGATGTTGGAACATCTTTTGGGTATATGTCCAGGAGTGGTATAGCTAGATCTTGAGATAGAACTATTCCCAGTTTTCTGAGAAACCACCAAATTGATTTCCATAATGGTTGTACAAGTTTGCACTCCCACCAGAAATAGAAGAGTGTTCCTCTTGCTCCACATCCTCACCAGCATCTGCTATCATAGCCATTCTGACTGTTGTAACATGGAAATTTTGATATAGAAAAATAATACAAACTTGCCAACAATTTTCAAATGTGATCTCTCAGTGAGAGGCAGAAACAAATAAAGAAACAGAGACAGATAGAGACAGAGAAATTGTTAGCTGACTTTTAGGGAAAAGTAGAAAGAATCACACAATGTTTTAAAAATCACATCAGTGAAATAATCATAGCTCCAGAGTTAACTTTAAAGAATGTTACTAAGTTTGCACATCATGATGAATTTAAAAACAAACAAACAAACAAACCATGAAGAATTTCTTAACTATGAAGTTTCGTTAAATTTTCTCCATAGTAATCTTTAAAAATAAAATTCCCCTAATATTTTGCAAAAGAAATGTTAATTCCATTTGACCCACATGAGTCACAGGGGCATTGCTTACACTAGGCAAATGTCAAAGTGGGTTAGTTACCATGCCAATGGAACTTGCATTTTCTTGGCTGCATTGTAGGAATGTTTCACATTTGTTCAGTTAATTGTGGTCTCAGGCCAAGAGTAAGCTTAAATGTGTAAATGTGGACACACCAGTAGGAATAGCTCTTTAGTTCAAGAGAGTGAGAAAAAAGAAAAGATAAAGTTGATTAATATTAGCCCTGGTCTGCTGCCAGATATATTGGTTGTCTTTCTTCAACCCTCAAATTTCTTCTACCAGGATTTAGGGGTAAATTGAGGTGGTTCCTTCAGAGTACAGTGACAGTATCTACAACGCTGGAGTAAGAATCTTTCTTTTCACTTCCTGCTCCATGAGTTGGGTGAAGGCTTCATCATCCAGTTCCCCCATGACACAAGAGTTCCAGTTATTCCTGAGACCCGTATCCATTGGGTTACTATGTCACTACATCCTCTTTCTGTCCCTCCAGCCTAGCAAGCAGTAAAATCATCTTCCTGCTGAAGTTAAACTCAATGCTATTTCTTATTACACCATTATATAATGACTTCTGCAATCAACATCCACCAACCCACCACAAAGCCAATCCCCCAGTCTTACTCCCTAGCAGAATATCTGCTGTATCCTCCTCTTCCTCTCTGCTTCCAACAGATCACTCAGATCTTGTCCTCCAACTTTCTAGCCTGTTATCCCAGCCACCAACTCCAGCAAGCATTCCCTTGGAACCCTATAGCCAAGCCTGCCAGAGAAGCAGGTAGGCCAGCAAAGATTGTAGGCAAACTTCAGATTTTCACATAGTTCCAGTCTTCAAAATCCAATCCCTGGTCTGATCCCATCTTTGAAGCAGAATACCTGTTGTAGCCTCTCCTCAGTCTTTGTCCCCAATCTCAGGCAACTAAGCAGATTCTGGTGGGACACACTGCTTTCCTGTCCCTGTAGATCCTCTCACATACTCCAGCCCATCTCCATTCCTAAATGTCATTTTCTAATGCTTAGAAACACATTTTACTTGGAAACCACAGTGGCCACGCCTATCATGATCCCATAAGAATTCCCTACCGGCCACCCCATCCTCCTAAGAACAAGAAATCAAGTGCCCTAGTTACGGTTTCTATTGTAATGAAATACCATGAACAGAAGTATTAGGATGGGAAGAGTCTATTAGGCTTATACTTCCACAGCATTTGTCATCACTGAAGGAACTCAAGACAGGAACTCAAATAGGGCAGAAACCTGGAGGCAGGAGCTGATTCAGAGGCTATGGAGGGGTGCTGTTTACTGGTTTGCTCTTCAAGGCTTGTTCAACCTTCTTAAGAAAGAATAGAACCAGCTTAATAAGAATAGGACTCAGAGTTACCAGCTCAAGAATGGCACCACCCACAGTGGACTAGGCCTTCCCCTATCATTCACTAATTAAAAAGTTGTCTTACAGGTTATATACAGCCTGATCATATGGAAGCATTTTCTTAATTGAGGTTCTTTCCTCTCAGATGACTTTAGCTTGTGTCAGTATGAAACTATCTAGTATACCAAGGAATAAAACATCCAAAAGGCAAAGACCAGATATCAGCACCTAGAATTACAATCTTCCCAAATTCAGATGCCTAGACAATAGCATTAAAACAAAACAGCCAGGACAATGTTTCCATGAGAGTCCAGCATTCCTATTTCAGTAGGCCCTGAAAACAACATAGTTTAAGAATGGACAAAGACCTTAAAATAGCCTTTATGATATGATACAGATACTTAAAGAGAAAATAAATATATACATATATGAAACAATGGGATAGACAGAATCTCAACTGGCCATCTTTTGTCACAAAATGAAGCTTTCAGTATATGGATTTGGTTGCTAATTGAGTTGTTGGCCAAAGAGAACTCCCAATGACCCAGGCTGTTCCCAAGACACACAAACTGATGTTCCACAAACTGATGGCAAGGCCTCATTTCTGAAGACAACACCTATACAACTCATTGAACACAGAGAATTTGACCTGAGACCTTCATTCCTACATTCTAGCATCTTTGGTACAGGAAGATACTCTGAATGCTACAAATGAGAAATGTAAACACCAACCTAGCCAGAAACATTTTGGTCTACAACGGTGTCCTGCTTCCTGCCTGCAAGATGTGTTAGTGCAATGGTGTCATTAAGCTTGTGGGAATAACCTAACCAATATCTAATTTAACTTGAAGCTCACTCTATGAGATAGAACCCACACTAGACACTGCTTAAGTGACCAAGAACCAAAGGCTAGCTAGTCCAGGGGCATAAAAGAAAAGCAGATACTATTGTCCAATTAATTAATTAAATAATTATAAGAAAATAAAAATAGCAATACAATGACTCCTCCTAACATTCTACTATATTCATAGATCAGTGCTTTGCTAAATCATTATCAGAGAAGCTTCCTCCTACTATAGATGGGAACAAATGCAGAACCCATATACAGATAATATTTCAAAAGTGCAAGACCTTGAAACATTCAGTCCTAAATCAGATGTCTCCATCAAATTCCTCCATCTAGGGCTCAGGGAAACCTGCCAGAGGGGATGGAGAACACCAAAAATATAAAGCTAAAGCAACAGGATAGATACACATATGAACTAAGCAGCATTCACAAGGCCTGCACACGATGTCTGTACCTAAAACTGAAAGGAGATGTGGATTCATGCCCCATCCCTAAACTTCTATGTTTTTATATAAGGTATATTATATATAAATAAAATATAAATATGCCTTACATAAAAAGTGGATATATGCCCCTACTAAACTGGTATATTTAAGTAATATATTATATTATAAAATGTTTAATATATATCTTATATTTAATATATAACATACATTACTATAGACATACACATATATAATATTATATATATATATGTATATATATATATATAACATATATATATATATATATATATACACACACACACACACACATACACATATAAAGTTTAGTGTTTTTCTGGAATTCCTAAGTGTGCCAAAGAATGAGTTTCTGCATCTATATCTTGGACTAACTTCCTTCCATTGTTTTGTCCTTTTCCTATGTGTTATTTTTTGTTTTACATTGCATTTTATTTTATTATCCCTTAGAAGCCTGTTTAGTTTCCAAGGAGAGACAAAAAAGGTGGTGGATCTAGATGGGAGAGGAGGGAGGAAGTAGGAGGAGAAGAGAAAGGGAAAAATCGGGATATATTATGTGAGAAAAAAATCTATTTTCAATAAAAGAAAACAAAAAATAAAATTAAAAGAAAAATAAACAGATAAATGATAAAATGGTAGTACAATAATTGCTATGAAACAGAAACTATCTTAAAGTTCCATCAAAGACTTGGATTGTAAAATTGATGGGAATAACCAACCAATATCTGATTTGACTTGGGGCTTACTCTTCAAGATGGAACCCACATTAAACACTGCTTGAGTGACCAAGAACCAGAGATTAGATGGTCCATGGACATAAAGGAAAACCAAATACTACTGTCCAGTAATCAATCAAATAATCAATGAAATATAATTGAAACTCATTTATTTTTTTCAATAAAATTAAGATCTTAATTATTTTGTGGACAAACTATTGGTTTAATATTGCTAATGAATTAAATAAACAAATTTAAATTTAAAAGTAAGAGCTAATACCACATCTACTCTGGTATTATATACTAGAGTAGAACCCAGAATTCTTCCTACACATGACATACTTTCCCCTTCTACCAGACTTACTGAAACATTAATAAATTAAGAATGCATTTATTTAAGTCATGCTGTATAGTATTTTATGTAAGTATGCCTTATAAATACCCCATCAAGAAAACTAGTATATTCTCACTTCACATAACTACTACTGTGTATGTTATAAACACTGAAGCTATACATTCAACAAGCTTCAAATTTGCCACACATTATTACTTGCATTTGCCAGACATTATGCAGAGAGAGAGAGAGAGAGAGAGAGAGAGAGAGAGAGAGAGAGAGAGATTTGAAATGCTCCATTTTAAGTGCAATGTCTCCATCATCAAGTCCCTCCCCTCCGAGTTCAGGAAACTCTGAAGAAGAGGCAGAAAGAGTGTAAGAACTTGAGGGGATGAAGGACACCAGAAGAACAAAACCCTCTAAATCAACTGAGTGACTTGAGTTTACATGAACTGAGAGACTGAGGCCTCTCATACAGTGCTTTTTTGCTGGTCTGCACCAGATCTCCTGCATATATATTACAGCTTTCATCTTAGTGCTTTTATGAGACTCTTGAGTGTGTGAATGAGTGAGTCTTTGGTATGTGTGACTTCTCTTGGGGCTCACTTCCTTCCTTCTGTAAGTATTCCTTGTCCAACTTTGATGTGATGGTCTTTGTTTTTATCTTATTATATTTTATTTTGGTACATTATATTGTTACTTCTTGGAAGGTTGTTCTTTTCTAATGAGAGACAGAAAGGAAGTGAGTGTATCCATTTAGGAGGGAAGGTGACTAGGAGCTGGAAGGAGGGAGGGGAAACTGTAATCAAGATATATTGTATAAGAAAAGAATCTGTTTTCAATTAAAGGAGAGGAAAAACTAAACAATAGAAATAGGTTGATTATGATTATTATATTCAATAGACATAAGATTGCTCTGTCAAATAGATAAACTATTTCTAAGGAGAAACATTTTATCTATGAGCTCACCTGTTCATGGGCAGCTAACAAACAATCCATATGTGTCATTGGTTCGTGGAAAGTACCTTAGCCTGGCTGGAAAGCTAAAATTCCATTAACCAGACTTTCTTACAACTAAGGTTTTGCTGTGATACTTCTGCCAATCAATAAAAATGTCCCTGAGATATGTAGAAGCAAAAAAATAAATAAATAAAAGTGAATCCATAGATGTTGTGAATTGTTTCTAGTGGTATTCATGTTACTTCGGCTCCCGAAATCCCATGGGAATCCACACATCTGTGTTGAGGGTCATTCCCCCCCCCCCCAGTTGGTTCTGGTTGGGAAATAAAATTGCCAGTGGCCAATGTCTTGGCAAGGAGAGAGAGAGGCAGGACTTTTAGGATTTCCAAAAAAGAAACACGGGAGAGAAGAAGAGGGCATTCTGCCATGAAAAGGGCATGGGAGATGGACTACATCAGGAAGGAGCAGGAGGGAGAGACAGATGAAGTGTAGGTGCAAAGGGAAAAAAGGCCCCAGGAGGGCTGCCCATAAGGTCCAGTGCAGCAAGGATAAAATATAGATTCAGGAAGTGTTAACTCAGGAATATCGGAGGGGAGTGTGTTAGCAACGGGGAGTGGGGTTGGGGGTTCAGGAGTGGCTCAGCTATTGAACTAGTCAAAGCATACTAAAAATAAGCTGGCATGTGTGCCTTTCATTCATGAATCCAAGACACTTGGGCGGGTGTAGAGAAGGCATGTGCACCCACCATGAGCATAGGGCAGATTAATAAATTAACGCTACACGTAGGTGCATGAGAGTGAAAGGCCATTGAACAAATAAGGACATCCCAAAGAAATACTGGAGACACAGGAAGACAACTACTGCATGATACTGTGGATATGCAGTAGATTTTTTAAAAAAGCAAATTGAGAGAAACAGAGCTGGTGTTTAGCAGCTGAGCAACATACAGAATAACAAAGAAACTGCTGTGAAGCATGGTTTGATAACTGCTTTGCAGAATATCATCCAATCAGCTATAAAGAGTTGGAAATGGAGTCTGAATGAATCACTGAGCCTGCGATGACAGGTAGAGCATCCTCACCTAGGTTAGGATGTACGTATCACCTGAAATCCTATTCTATTCAGAAAAGGAAAGTAGTCCAAAGATTCACTCCAACACTGAACAAAAATGTTCAATATCAAAAATGATGAGATAGTGGCATAAAATATAATGGTTAAGACCTGAAATAATAATGACAATAATAATAATAATAATAATAATAATAATAATAATAATAATAAATAATAATAATTGTATTCTATCCATAAGGGCACATGGGGATTTTCTTTTTGAACAGTGGTCTTTTTTAATTAGAATATAATTATATAATTTCCCCACTTTCCTTTTCCCCATCCAATTCCCATATATTTCCCTTTCTCTTGAAATTATGGCCCCTTCTTTAGTTGTTATTACACAGGTCCAATTGGTGCAGCTTCAAAAAACTCCTGGCCCTTAATGCTCAGAGAATGTCAAGAAATGGGGAATGGGAAGATTATAAGAGTCAGAGGACCAGGATGTCTGATGTGAGAAATGACAGTATGGCTTCATGCCTTAACACAACCTGAAAAGACAACAGACAGGCTAGGATGGAAAGGGGAAATGCTGTCCTCCACACAGCTCAGAGAGTGGTCTGATGAGAGAAGGAAGACATGCAATATATACACAGACCCAGGTACAGAGAGGCTGGAGTCAGATGTGCCATGTACACTCTGAGGGAAGACACTGAATACACAACTAGGGAACTCTGCGAGTTGATTTTATGCATCTGAATCATGGAAGCAAATTGCATTCTACAGCTGAATAAGGAAGCAGGTTAGTGCTGTCCGGTCTCACAAGAAGGAATGCACCAGCATAGTTAATTCGAGGGCAGGGAGGCAGGAGTGGGAGGGTGGGTGGGGAAACACCCTCATAGAAGCAGTGGAGGGGGGATGGGATAGGGAGTTTGGGAGGTTGGGAACTGGGGAAGGGATAACATTTGAAATGTAAATAAAGGCCGGGCGGTGGTGGCGCACGCCTTTAATCCCAGCACTTGGGAGGCAGAGGCAGGCGGATTTCTGAGTTCGAGGCGAGCCTGGTCTACCGAGCGAGTTCCAGGACAGCCCGGACTACACAGAGAAACCCTGTCTCGAAAACACCCAAAAAAAAAAAAAAAACTTTAGAAATGTAAATAAAGAAAATATCCAATAAAAAAGAATTAAAAAAAAAGAAGAAGGAAGGCCGGTTTAACTAATCTTAGTAGGAGGTCTCTGTAGGGGAGCAGTCCCTCCAGAGCTCTAATGGTCCAACAGAAGGAAACTGTGGTTGATGGTTCCTACATCCACCATCAACATTTGCATTCACATTAGATTCTGATTAGAGAAAGGCTTGTCATTGTTATGAGCCTCCTCCAAGGTAGGCTTTGCCACTCCTACAGCCCTGAGACATTTAGGGTCTTTGACATAACTACTCATGGCAGCCATACAGATTCACCCTGGATTTCATCAGTTCCTTACACATTGGTTCAGGATTCCATTCATCCCTCACACATTAACTCAAGGCTTCCTCAGCTCCTCACAGGGAAATCTCACATGGCCTGATTCATAAAGAACTACAACTAAGGAAGGCTGAGAACAGGAGAAACAGCCATCCCCAGGGATGAACCACCTACTTGGCTATGCAATGTCAAGTGGTCAACCCTAAAATCAGAATAAAAACTTTTAAATTCATATTTTCTTTGTAATTAAGTGGGTGGTCTAGTCTCCAAGACAGCTACCTAACCCATATTGCCTCTTATGGTTTTGCGGAGGGAGTCCTCTCCCATATCAAAGAGGGCCAACTTGAACATTTGCAAAGTCATTGCATATACATTTTATAGTTAGTTTATAAAATATTGCAGTTTCCATATTGCTCTCTTGGATTATGGCTCTCAGCAAAGTCAGATGTCTGATCTTGAGATACTCTCACAGGTCTGTGAGAAAGCGCAGGTGCTGAGGAGCAGAGGACCTCATCCAATATCTGATATCAGCTTGCTAGTCAAATGTACAGCCATCTTTGGATGTCTGTGTTCTTTGGCCAGTCTATTGCTCACATACCTGATTGTCAATTTGACGCAACCTTGTGGGAGAACCAAGATAGAATTGATTAGCAAAAGTCTCAAAATTATTCACATGTGAAAACTAAAAATTGTAAATATTTGTTTTCTTTTTAAAGAATTGAAAATAATTTGTTGAATAGCAGTATCTGTGTTTCGCTGGGTAATTTGTACATAGTAATGACAATGGAAATCTCTTAAATCTTTATCATATATTATCAAATATGATACATATTTTATCAGATAGTATTGTCAAGTGAATTAACTTCCAACACCATTGGATTTTTCATTCTACATGATTATAGTTATACATGTTTAATTTTACAATTATAGACATTGTCTCCTTGATTGCTCTATTATAAAAAGAGATGCGATTCTAACTGTATAAGGGAGATAAGGAGATATTTCTCTCAAACATTTAGGATAGAAAAATTGTCCAGACTGACACAAAATAGATAGCATTGTGGTTTTCGTTTTGACTTGAATATGTAAACATACCTAGAGCAACATTTTTTTCTATTTTACTTTTTACATTCCCTTTTGTTTGGAAAGGAATGCAAGATAAAGGATTATCAAGGATTATCTAAAGAAAGAAGAACTATTTTATAGACAAAAGGACCAGGGAAGACACCCTACAGTTATGTTGCCCTGTGCAGATTCAGGAGAGTGACAGAATTTTCCCCTAATTGCAGTTGGTGAGTGAATCTGGCTTCTGTGGCTCCTAAGGATGTGCATTCCTGCTTTGAATAGCAGATTTGGAGCTCACCACCTATCCAGTCATTCAGTGGAACCATTGGAATATTCATGAATGACCCCATTCTTAAGGTAAAGGAAATGAAGAGATGTAAATTTATAATAGTTTAAGGCTTAGGTGGATTAGCAGTCTTATCTAACAAAGTAAACTGGTGGGATTTTTACCAAGGACTACCCAGTATAGAGTTGCTTTTATTTCCTCTAATCTTCTTTTATGTACATATAAAAGAAATAAATAGTTCAGCCAGAAATGCCAAAGAGTAAAATCTTACATGCCCTATAATAAACTGAATGCCTTTCTATTTTTGAACAACGTAAAAGTGAGAATAAAGTTTAAAGTTGTGTGCAAATTAACTCTACTAACAAAATTTTCCCATTCTTAGAGAAGCACACCATTTTTTAATTCTTTTTATAACTTTTCTGTATCATCACTAAGTCTCTTTGTTTCATTAATTTAAGCATTTACTTAAGCTTTGTCATAAAGGCATTACACAGAACCATCACATGTTGTCTCAGCTCTACAGTCTGAAGTTTAAATGATAGAGCTTTACAACAGCTTCATTGAAGAAAAATTCAAAAGGTTATGTGAGCACTATTACTATAAAATGTAATAATGCTATTATATGCCTATATATTATATTATGTATAATTATATATTAATTATATAATATATAATGCCACAACTATAATATAATTATATAATATAATTATGTTATATATTATATGTGTATTATATTATATTCTGTATATTATATTATATTATATATTTATTATATATTATATACTATATTATATCATATATTATATGTTATGTGTTATGTTATATGTTATATATATGTTATATGTTACATGTTATATGTTATATGTTATATATTATATAGAAAGGAATATATGTTAATGGGGAGAGTGATAAATCTATATTCTAAGAACTTAGAGTTATTTATGCTGTTTTTTTGTTTGGTTCATTTTGTTTTTTAAGTTCAGCACTCTCCAGAGCCTTCACTGTTTTCATGTTTGTTGTCATCTGTCCCATTTTTATTTGGGGTTGGTAGGACTGAAAGCAAGAAGAAGGACAATAGAGAAAGGGATAATGAGATTTGGGCTTGACTCTCAGTACAAGGAGTTTCCATCTCTATCTTCATGGGAAACTGTGAGTGATGCTCCTGTGCTTCAGCCTGAGCTGATCCTGGGGAATAGAGATGCCCATGCTCCCCTTTGTTCCTGTAAGAAGGACATGTTCAGTTCTTTCTTGCTTTCTTGAACAGCTGGCTTTATTACTCTTACTAATTCTATGATGCGTTATTCTATGTGAGTAATGATATATTTAAATTTTTCCTGTTGTATAACATTAAGAAACATTGATAAAATGGGACAAGATTTTAAGAGAGGTAGACATCCTGATGAAAATATTCTTGAAAATCAATGTCGAAACAAAGGGATCAATGTTGAGTGCAGATTACATCTTCTTAAGAACTTCCTGTTTCCCCATTCCATGATCTTTAAGTGGAGAATTCTTTGTGAAATTATCAATTTCATGAGTTCCAGAGAATGAGGGATAATTTATCTTTTTCATTTTAATATAACACGCTAAGAACTTCAGAAGTCTGGTCTATAGAAAAAAAGAGACCATAAATTTGAAAGAGATAAAAGGTGTTGGGGATTGAAAGGAAGAAAGGAACAGGGGAAATGTTTATACCGTAATCACAAAGAATAATTTAGAAATCCACTGAACGTTGGTTGATTGATCTCTCTGTCTCTCTTTTCTTTCTCTGTCTCCCTCCCCTCTTCGCTGTATACATATGTATACTTATTTTTAGTTTTTGTGTCTTTCATCGTAATGATAATAATGGTTATGTACACATTACCCAGGACATATGGAAAAGAACATTTATACATTTCTGGGTCACATAGGATACTATTTTTTCTACTTTTTATAAAAGTTACTTTTATATTTTTGCACAAACTTGTAATCTTGTAAGCAATTGATTAGTTCCCCATAAGCATGCCAACAGATAAATCTAATACAGGTAACTTCTCAATAAGACTCTTTCTTTACAAATGGTTCTGAATTAGTAGTTATAAACTTGTGGGCGCCATAATCCTTTTGAGGGTCAAATGAGCCTTCCACAGGGATCAAATACCAGATACTCTGCACAACATATATTTACATTACAATTCATAACAGCTGCAAAATTACAGTTCTGAAGTAGCAACAAAAATAATTTAATGGTTTGAGGGTAAACACAACATAACAAATTGTATTAAGGGATCATAACACTAGGATAGTTAAGAATCATTGTTCCAGAACCTGTCAAGCTGACAGGAGTCTCACAGAGGTAAATCTCAGACTCTGCTGATGTATGTCTTGATTTAGGACTTCAACATCATAGCAGAGCCAACCTTTCCAGCTGCCTGTTGGGTTTATTTTGAATTCAGGAAGAGTCTAGCTTATTTTAATGACGTATTTGTGAAAGTGAGCTCCACTTTTAATCATCTCCCTTTTGATTAGCACAAAGTCAGTTGATTTTAAACTTTAATCTTCAAAATCTTTTCTCTTTTGTTTTATGATGCAGCCTACTGATGGGTAGGGTATCATATTTTCTCCACATTGATACCCTCAAAAGGGAAGGGATGAAGTATAGCAAATGAACAGTTGGGATGTTTGAGGATCATCTTAAAAGTTCATTGACCACTGTTTATAATATCTGTCTCAAAATTTGTTCTGTTCTATGACTGTTAACTGTTAGGTGAACATGCACATTTTTGATAATGCCAGAAATGCCACATTCTTTTGGAGGTCTTACATCAAAGTGAAAATGTCCTAGGCTTCTATCTGTTACTATAATAAATTATCTGAGACTGAGTAGTTTATAAAATGCACCTTGTTTTTTGTTTGTTGTTCTTGTTTTGTTGTTGGCTTATGGTTATAGATCCAGGTATATTGAAGATTTGGCAACTGAATCAGATGAGAGCTTTGTACTCTCTGATTGATAGTTGAAAGTGGATGACATTATATAATAGTAACAAGGAACATAGCTATACAGATAATTAATAACAAGATACTGGGTTATTTTCTTGGACCCAAAGATCCAAAACATGGGGACGCACTCCCCTAGAAACACTCATGGACAGAAGATTTGATGCAATAACAAGAGGTTGAATGATAACCAGTGCACTGGGGTTCCCTTGCATGCAAGCAAGGGGAACCCTGAACCAAAGCTGAGAGCAGTTTCTATACAGAGTTCACAAGCCCAGTTTTATCTCTTAAACAATAACCACAAAGGCTGACCTCAACAGCTGTTCCCAGGCCCGGTCTCTAGGTGACTCAGATTTGCACATTATCTTTATAACAATGAGTGTTAGCTAAGGGGCTTCCCTTTTCCCGGGTTTATTACCTTAAGGGTCCAGCTTCCTCATTATCTCTTATCTTGGGCCCTTCCCCTGAAATGTGTGTGTGTCTTTAGAATGTGCTCCTCCCAGGAAATGTCCTGGGGCAGTTAATTTTTGAGTTTAAACCAAAACCTGAGATTCTTTTAATTTTAAATTTAAACTGGGACCTGAAATTCCTACAATGTCTATCATTGGTGGCTTAAGGGCCAAGAGTGTCTATTCAATGTACTAGAATATAAAAATGCAAACTCACAGTAAACATACATTTGAAATGAACGCCTATTTTGGGGCACTTGACTCAAGTAGATTTGCCTAGAGGAGGCGTTTCTCTAGTTCTGCCACACAGACACATGAAGGCCACTAAACCCACTGTGCAAAAGGGTCAGACTCCATCATGAGTTGACAACAGAGTTTAGAATTGTCCATAAGGTACTTTTTCATAACCCTGAAAAAAAATTTCTCATTAGTCCAGTCATTATGTAGTAGGGTCAGATTATCAGTACAGAGATCTTAAGCCTCGGTGAATGAAGCTTTCAGGGTCAAGCCTAAGTTGAAACAAAGCCACAAGGATATTAGACATGCAATGAACATGGAAGTTCTTCCCCAACATGTTGCAGACATCAAATGTTCTGTTCCTAGAGAAAAGCCTGTGTACCACATATACAAGAGACACAGTGGTGATGTTCCCAAGCATGTGGTAGTATATATGATGCTAACACATGCAATGGATGCTTCACATGAAGCTGTAACAATTCCTATTTGCCTGTCTGGGTTTTGTTTTTGTTTAGTTCTAATAGAATGGAAATGTTTATTCTGTTCTATTGTGTATTAGCAGTGCCGAACTTGCCTTTTGATTGCATAGGTGCATATTACTAAGAAATAGCCTTGGGGCTTTTGAAGAGTGTTGGTAAAGATTTTCAATAATTGTTAAGATTATGAGGATGTTTGAGGTTGTGACTAAATGTATTTTTCTTTTGTTATTAATTTTATCACCTGATAATTTTATATATGTATATAGTGTATTCTGATTTCTGTCTTTCTTATAGTCTTTCTTATCTCCCTTTCTTTCCTTCCAACACAATGCCCTTATTCCTTCAAGTCTCTTCTCAGAATCATAACCTTTAGGGTGTCTTTATTTTTTTCTTGTTTGTTTTACTGTGAGTCATTTAGCTTAACCAGGATTGTCTGTGTGATACTGTGTTGGAACTATCCAGTGGAGCATGGTGAGATTATCAGTGTGTATACAACCTAAACAATGGTTCTTCCTCCCTAAATCTATCAGTAGAAAATAGTTCAGCAGTGAGGAAGAGGGCCTCTTCATCCACTAGCCACTTTGCTTTCAGTGTCTAACTTTTGACAGGCTGACTCTTATGCAGACCTAGTACATATGTCCACAGCTACTATAAGTTCATGATTTCAATCACTGTGTCTTGCTCCAAAGAAGACCTCTTCAGCCCTTCTCCTTGTCAAAGATTCTTTTCACTCTCTTTACTATAATGTTACCTCAACCTTAGAGAAGATGGTATAAATATCTTACTCAGTTTTGAGCACTCATCCACCACTTATGAATTTTTGCATTCACTATTGTTCCCTGAAAAGACAGACTTCTCTGATTAAGGCTGAGACAAGCATTTGTCTATTGGTATCAACAGATATTGAGAAGGCAGTTGAACGTATGTAAACTTTGCTAAACAACAGAAATGACAGAATGCAATTTTAAAATGAGCCGACAATAAGCCTATATGTACATCATTATGGTTTGAATCTGAAATATGCCCCATATGCCCATGTGCTTCAATACCTAATCACTGGAGGTGGGAACAGCTTTTGGAGATTATAAAACTGTATTGGCAGAGGTGGATCTTTGAGGGCAGGCTTTTGAAAGTTATAACCTAGCCCTGTTTCTGGTTTCATTCCCTCTGCTTCCTAGTCATCCATCATATATGACCAAATGCTACACATCCTGTTGACATAGACTGAGCCATGTTTGCAGCCGTGCACTTTTCACCATATTGGAAAGAAAACTCTTCAAGCCATGGGTCAAAGTAAGTGCTTCCTCTTTCAGACTGCTTCTGTCAGGAAGTTTGACACAGTTTGAGGAAAACACTAGTACAGTGACTTTAATATTGATCACTTACTGAAGGTGCCTCTTCACCTTCTGCAGTGTAAACATATTATTTCTTCTTCCTTAAACCATCCCTATGTTTAAAAAAAATACTTTAAGATTATACAAGCATCTTCTCAAACATTAATCCATTATTTTTTTTTCTTTTTTTTATTGGAAATTTTATTTATATTTCAGATGTTCTCCCCTAACCCCCTTTTCCCCCCTCCCTCCCAGGAACTCCCTAACCATTCCCTCCTCCTCTTGCCTCTATGATGGTGTACCCCCACCCACCCTCCCTGTACCTCATCTCCCCACCCTCGAATATCCCCCCCCCAGGACGTCCAGCCTTCATGGGACCAAGGATCTCTTCTCCCACTTATATATAGCTCCCTTGCATATATAGCTGGAGCCATGGGTCTCTCCCTAAGCGCTCCCAGGCTGGTGGTTTAGACCCTGAGGGCTCTGGTTGGTTGATATTGTTGCTTTCCTCATGGTGTCGCGAATCCTCTCAACTCCTTCAGTCTTCACTCTATCTTCTCTGTTGGGAACCCCATGATCAGTTTAATGGTTAGCTGTGAGCATCTGCCTCTGAATATGTCAGACTCTTGCAGGCTTCTAAGGAGACAGCTATATCAGGCTCCTGTCAGCATGTACTTCCTGACATCCACATCAATGTCTACCTTTGGTGACTGCACATGGGATGGATACCCCGGTGGAATGGTCTGCAGATGGTCCCTCCTTCAGTTTCTGTCCTGTACTTTGTCTCCATATTTGCTCCCTTGAGTATTTTGTTACTCCTTCTAAGAAGGACTGAAGCGCCCCCTCCACTTGGGTGTCATTCTTCATGAGCTTTATGAGGTCTGTGAGTTGAATCTTGGGTATTTCAAGCTTCTGGGCGAAAATCCAATAATCAGTGAGTGAATACCATGTATGTTCTTTTGTGATTGGGTTACTTCACTCAGGATGATATTTTCTAGTTCCATCCATTTATATAAGAATTTATCGAATTCATTGTTTTTAATAGCTGAGTAATATTCCATTGTGTAAATATACCACATTTTTTGTATTCATTCCTCTGTTGAAAGACATCTGGGTTCTTTCCAGTTTCTGGCTATTATAAATAAAGCTGCTATGAACATAGTGGAGCATATGTCCTTGTTATATGTTAGAGCATCTTCTGGGTATATGCCCAAGGCTGCCCACTCTCTCCCTACCTATTCAATATAGTACTGGAAGTCCTAGCCAGAGCAGTTAGACAACAAAAAGAAGTCAAAGGAATACAAATAGGAAAGGAAGAAGTCAAAATATCACTATTCACAGATGATATGATAGTATACTTAAGTGACCCCAGAACTTTCACCAGAGAACTCCTAAACCTGATAAACAACTTCAGAAAGGTGGCAGGTTATAAAATCAACTCAAACAAATCAGTAGCCTTCCGCTATATGAAAGATAAACAGGCTGAAAAAGAAATGAGGGAAATGACACCCTTCACAATAGTCACAAATAATATAAAATACCTCGGGGTGAATCTAACCAAGCAAGTGAAAGATCTGTATGACAAGAACTTCAAGTCTCTGAAGAAAGAAATTGAAGAAGATCTCAGGAAATGGAAAGATCTTCCATGCTCATAGATCGGCAGGATTAATATAGTAAAAATGGCCATCATGCCAAAAGCAATCTACAGATTCAATGCAATCCCCATTAAAATATCAACTCAATTCTTTACAGAGCTAGAAAGAGAAATTCTCAAATTTATTTGGAATAACAAAAAACCCAGGATAGTGAAAACTATTCTCAACAATAAAAGAACTTCTGGAGGAATCGCCATCCCTGACCTCAAGCTGTACTACAGAGCAATGGTGATAAAAACTGCATGGTATTGGTACAGAGACCGTCAGGAAGATCAGTGGAATAGAGTTGAAGACCCAGAAATGAACCCACACACCTATGGTCATTTGATCTTTGACAAAGGAGCTAAAACCATCCAGTGGAACAAGGACAGTATTTTCAACAAATGGTTCAACTGGAGGACAACATGCAGAAGAATGCAAATCGATCCATTCTTATCTCCTTGTACAAAGCTCAAGTCCAAGTGGATAAAGGACCTTCACATAAAACCAGACACACTGAAACTAATAGAAGATAAGGTGGGAAGACCCTCGAATACCAAGGCACAGGGGAAAAGTTTCTGAACAGAACACCAATGGCTTATGCTCTAAGATCAAGAATTGACAAATGGGACTTCTTAAAATTGCAAAGTTTCTGTAAGGCAAAGGACACAGTCAATAGGACAAAACGGCAACCAACAGATTGGGAAAAGATCTTTACCAATCCCACATCCGATAGAGGACTAATATCCAATATATACAAAGAACTCAAGAAATTAGACTCTAGACAACCAAATAACCCTATTAAAAAAATGGGGTACCGAGCTAAACAAAGAATTCTCAACTGAGGAAATGCGAATGGCCGAGAAGTACCTAAAGAAATGTTCAGCATCCTTAGTCATCAGGGAAATGCAAATCAAAACAACCCTGAGATTCCACCTCACACCAGTCAGAATGGCTAAGATCAAAAACTCAGGTGATAGCAGATGCTGGCGAGGATGTGGAGAAAGAGGAACATTCCTTCATTGTTGGTGGGATTGCAAGATGGTGCAACCACTATGGAAAACAGTCTGGCAGTTCCTTAATCCATTAATTTTAATGTATTCTGGTAAATTTTATTTGTGAAAATAATTTTTTGCATAATGGTGAATTTATATTTTCTTCATTTTTTCGATATTCATTAGTTACAGTGTTATATTATTTTAATGTATAACCATATAATGTAAATTTAATATAGAGTATATTTTATCTAAAACGTCTAATTATCATTATATATTATATTATTATATACTATAAGGAAGAAGTACATAGTATCTTATATAACAAGGGAAAGTTTTTCAATTCAAGATTAAACAGTCATTTTCATTATTATTAACTGTTTATTTATGTTAGCATGCAATTATACTTACGTTTTATTTTAGGAGATAATACAATATTTTCACATCGACTTGTTTCCTCTTTGGCCAATTTTTACTCAGCTGTGTGATTTGTTTGCTTTTGTAACTCATTATTTTGCAAACATTTTCCTCCTTGATTACAATATTTTTATAATCAATTTTATGTAAGAGTTCTGAAATGAAACACTGTCATAAGGGTCTTTGGTTGATTTTATTGGAAGATAATATTTATGCACTAAAATCTGGACATTAGATGTCCAATTCGCAACTAAGATGTCATTGTTTATAGGCCCTTCTAGTCAATGACCTGGGAGATATATGTGTATACTCGTGGGTTAATATACATATAAGTAGTCTTTATTTTGATTAAACTGCACGTGTTATGTCCAAATTTAACAAATTTTAAAATTTTTTCAATCTAAGTTTTCTCTTTTTTAAAGAATTCAACCTCAATTCTCTTAGCTAAAATAAACATTTAACTTTTGTTATTGGTATAGATCATTACAGAAATCATTGGTTTATTTCCCTTTAAATTATAACTATTTCTTTTTCTGGATTACAGCAGATACTGAGTTGTAAGTGCTCTGTAATCAATGTCTTTTACAAAAGCCTTTTGTTGAAAATATTTTTTCATACAATATATTTGTTTACAGTTTCGCCTCCCTTATCTCTTCCCAGATCCTCCTCACTTCCCCACCCATCCAATACCACTCGTTCTTTCTCTCTGTCTTTAGGAAACAGACAAATAAAAACACACAAACAAATATGACAGTTTCATTTCAGAACTCTGACATTAAGAATGATTACAATAATACTATAATTCAAGAAAGAAAGTGCTGGCAAAAGAATGCCTTGGGTTAAGAAGGTAATGGACCACCTGGATGAGTGACAACAGTTGGCTGGAGCAGCAACAAGTCGATGTGAAAAATATTATATTATAATTCCTAAAATAAAAGAAGTATGTAAAATGTCATGCTACTGTAAATGAACAGTCAATAATAATGATAATAACAGTTAATTCATAAATTAAAAAAGCCTTTCCTTATTATATAAGATACTATGTGCTCGTTCCTTATGGTCACTTCTCCACCCATCCAATTCCAAGTATTCTTTCTCTCTCTTTAGGAAACAGACAGAAACAAACAAACAAACAAAGCTGCCAGAATTTAAAAAGAAAAAAGAACAAGTCACAAGAAACACATGTATATAGTCAGGCAGGCAGGTAGACAGACAGACAGACAGACAGTCAGACAGACAGAGACACACACACACATCCCACAAAATTGTGAACATAATATGCAAACAAGAGAACAATAAGGTAAAAGATGCTTAAACAGAGCAATTTGAGACCAACCAAACAACCAAACAACAAAGAATATCTCCAAAGTACTACAGAGTGGTTTTGGCCTTCTAAGTTCTAAGTTCTGGGGACACCTTTGCTTCATAGATCGCTCAATAGCCTCCTAAGGCTAACACAGAAAATTGAGTAAGGAAGTTCACTGGTGACAGTGAAAGATCAGAAGCAGACGCTTCCTGTGAAATCCCACCATGCATTGTGCTTGTGTTACATCCCTAATTTACAAATGGTCTAAGTGAGTTTCTAGTTAGCCCTTTACATGAGGGCTGGGCATGGGCTCTGCCCTAAAGTGTGGTTTACATCAGGAAGTGGACAAGAGCTCTCATCCCTAACCAAGAAGCTATCTCCAATTGACAACCACTTGTAATGGAAAACAGTTTTCAACAGTGAAGTCTCACTGGGTATAAAATCTAATAGGATTTTTAGTAGACAGTTGCTTGTAGAATCAACAATTGAGGCAACTTTTCTGAGGAGTCATGTATTTCAAAACATAATTATTTAATTTGTGAACAAAATTAATCTTCAAACATGTTTTTATATCTTCTCTTAAACTGATCAAGAAGAAACAAAATGAGCAGAGAACCTGCAGTGGTGTGCACAGTCCTGAAGGTGTGAATGTGTGTGAACCCCTGCTTTCAGCTCTTAGCAACCCTCTCACTAGGAGAAATTAAGGATCTCCCAGGATTCTGAGTTAAATAGACCATTTTCAGAAGCATCTTAAAATTATATATTATGAAGTTTAAAAAGGCATTAGAAGTACATTAAAATGAACTGTGTAAGGAGCTAGTATTGTATTCATTCTATAAATGAGGTCATAATGTTTGTTTTGTTTTGTTTTTAATTATGAGAAATAATCAGTATTAGCAATTTTCTTTTCTGGTGAGAGCTGTTTTCCACCAGAGCTGTTTGTTAAGTCTGCTGATATTCTTTTACTTCGGGCATATACTGCTTAGGAAACTCAGCTGCCTTATTGTTATGCACAGTCTGCATAGTTTTGAACAAGTTGATGTTTAGATGTGTGTGTATGTGTGTGTATGTGATTGTGTATATGTGTGTGAGAGAGAGAGAGAGAGAGTGTGTGTGTGTGTGTGTGTGTGTGTTTATGAGAGAGAGAGAGAGAGAGAATAATGTGTGAAAGAGAAAGAGAGAGTGTCTGTGTTTGGATTAATGAACTGGGTTTGGGGCTGGCTGCCTGTAAGATGAAAGACTTCATTAGCTCAGGAGAAGGGCAATATAGGTAGAGAGAATGCTGAAATTTACCAGAGGGAGTAGTGTCCTTCTCAGGGGGAAAATGTGGGGAAACTATTGGGAGAACACACAACTGCTGTTTTCAGAGAGACTTCTTCCAACTTGGCACACGGTTGGTGGTTGGTTTCATTGCTCAAATGCGTTTGTGGTTGAGTTCCCTGATCCTAATCAAATGCCAACTCTGCCCCAGCAGGTCTGGGGAGCATCCTAAGAACCTGAATTTCTAAAAAGTATCTGGGGATTATAATGCTTCCATTTGGTACATGGTGAGAAACACTGACCTAGCTCTAGATGGATCCATTTGTTTCTGGTGGATTAAGTTTAGTTACATTCCTGTGGCTAACTTCTGCAAAGTCTTTCCCTGTTTGGATGAAGCTGCTTTACTTTACTGAGGAGAGGAGGGGAAAAATTCTACTTCAAAATAGCTGACCGTTGACTTGAAATGCAAATCTAATTCCCCAAATGGCAATATGTAAATGAATTATCATCAGCAAACTGAACTACAGGCATGAAAAGGCTTTTCTGAAAAGTACTATTGAAGAAATTTCAGGACACCTGATTACTTCTTTCTTTAATATTCCACCTACTTGCCACAGCACAGCTGAATTTTTCTCCTTGGTGAACTGTACTCACATCTAAAACACCCACTTTGTTGATTTAGGGACACAGTTCTATACTGAATTTTACCATGATTTACATACCTTGTTTTCATCTTGTCTTTCCAGAGACTATGAAGCACTCAACAGAGGAGAAATAGTAATAATATCAATACCCTATATATTAATTAACATATACTGAACATCACAAATGCTGTTCAGGCACTGTACCTATATTTAATATTTTCAACTCTGTAATCCATGTTTTACAAAGGAGAAAATTTAGAATTAAATAGAATAGATGACAATGTATAGGTAGAGATTATAAGTTGGTATTTCATGTCCATTCTCCACTTTTTTCCAAGCACTAGAACTGCAGCTTGACTTGGAGTAACCATATAGCTAGCCAACATTCCTACCTCTCTTGAAACTGATGCAGCCAGAGGCTACAGTGTAGCCAACCACAGGCAAAGAGTGTTGCAGAGCTTGGAGAAGGACAAAGAGAGCTGAGGAGAACAGAGTGACATCTTACTAGAACAGTACTCTCTTGTCAAGTTCCTGACTGTTTTCTTTTCTCTAGTTTTCATCACTGATGGCTTAACATTTCAGCAGCCATCTTGCCTTACTAGGTGACCTGAAAAATCATGTACCTATGTAGTATAGCCCAAAAGTAAGAAGAAGCTGCATGCTAGTGAAATTGAAGCAGCACTCTTTCTTACTTTTTGGATTTCTCTCTCTCTCAGTCTGCTCTTGCTTTATCTGGCATGAATGCCAACACCAGTAGGAGGTATTGCCCAGATTCACTCTTACATAGCTCAGTTCTGGCAACAGTAGTTAGCACCTAACCTATGGTTTGTAGGCAGCATGTCAGTTTAGTTCACTAAAAGAGTGAACATATTTTGTACTAAGATAACTGTTCCTGAGATGCTTTTGCATGGTTCTCTTCAGGAGATAGAAGGCATAATATAATGACATCTCTATGAACACTCTGAAGGTGTAGAAAGATATATGATGAATGCTATAGGCACTTTTTGAATATGCTTTTTCACTTCTTAGTGTTGGTGGTGTCCATATTTTTCTCATTTGAAATCCATACATCTGGGGTAAGCATTATTATCCATGCATATGTTTGGGGACTATTTATAACAATAATAAGCACATATGAGTCAAAAAATAACACACAGACAGCATTTCCTATGGAAGAATCAAGAAGTGAAAAAAATAAATATTATGTAAAACATTATGTCAATGTAAGTATTATGTTAAACATTAAGAGCAAATACCAGAATACTTTTTCATCTCCACCAGGAACCCAATACGTGTTTTTTTATTTCAGGAACAAATTCTGGAAATAGAAGGCTAATGCATGTGTATGTCACTGGTTGGGTAGGGCCTCTATACACTCTATCAGTGAACCCCATCATTCACCCCCTGACTGATACACATCTGAGGAAGTTCTCCATTAGGCTTGAGAATGTGCAAAGTTTTCTGTGGCCTTGCCTGGGCTTTTGTTGTCTCAGCCTCCGCTGAACAATAACCAATTTACTTCCTCACATCATTTTCTTCTGCTCTGCCATTAAGCCATTCTCTGAAGTCCAACTATTTTTTCCTTAAACAATATTGTACCTTTTAAAGAAAACTGGAGAAGAGGATGTGAATGTTAGCAATTGAACATGCATGAGAACTTTGATTCATACCCAAGATGTACTTTGAGATCTAAGATAGGAGATAGAACAAACCTCATAATTCCAATAATCATTTACAGAAAACATTGAAAATTCAGGTTGGCAAAATGTGATCACATATAAGAATGCTGAATTTTCATTATTCTCTTTTTAATGATATAAACAGAAGTAGGTGTATTGTTTTTGCTACCCCCCATGTGTGTTTATGAGAGAGAGAGACAGAGACAGAAAGAGACAGAGACAGAGAGACACACAGAGAGAAGCAGAGAGACAGAGAAAGAGAGGCAGAGGCAGGGGAAGGAGATGGTTGAGAGTACTTCAGACAGAGATCCTGCACAAGGTGATGAATTGATAACTGGGTGAGATACAGCTACTTATTTTAAGGATGCAGTCTTGTGGTGGGTGTAACATACTACAGTGAATGATCACACACTCAAGAGCAATAAACTTGATGGCTATTTCTTCTTTTTTTAAACGTATTAGGACACAAACTGGATATGTATGGAATAAGAGAGGAATCTGTGTAATAATAGAGGAAGGGCATTGTATGCTTAAAATATAATAAATAAAATGCTCAAAGAATAAAAATACTGTTTTTAAATGCAAGGTCACACACTCCTCATCCCTGGGAAAGTCTAAGATTGGAGTATATAACAGGGAGGTAAGTTCTGAAAGAACAAGCTTCCTGTGGGTATACACAATGCAGAAGCTATTGGTAAGAGAAGATGCCCCACTCGATGAACTTTGGAACAGACTCGTGGCCAGTACAAGTTCAATGTCTGAGGTGAGATACTTTGAGGACCTCACAACTCATCTCAGACTAATTTCCATTCCTGTCCTGTAGAAATATATTTTTGTAAAAGTCCCACCTCCTCTACCTTACCCCTGGCTTACAGCCACTATCTATGGGGACCCTGCTACCCTTCTCTGCCTACAGAAAAGAGAGTTATAACCTACTGTAGGTCACTAGCTGCTAGCAAGGGTACATAGAAGAGGGCAGCTGAGCTGCACATTAGTAGAAATGATGCTTACAGCAGCGAGTGCGTGCCCTGGTACACACACCAACTTGCAGACAATGGATGGTCCAAATGTACTAACCACACATCCCCTTCTTTTCACCTAGGGAATTTTATTTTTTCCAGATTGTTTTGTACAATTTCTTTGTCTCTTGTAGAAAATGGTTGTGTTATGCTTTCTGTAAATGATCCAAACTCTAAATGAGCATTAGCTTATCAGGAGAGAATAGAGCTTTAAATTTTATGATCAAAACACCAAAATTCAAAGAACCTACAGCCCTACCTCATTGGTTGCACAAATGATAGCCATGATTTTTCCATCAACTGTTTTCTACTTCTGTTAGTTGCTTATAAATAGCAAGAACTTCTGTATCTGACTCAGTATTTTTAGTGACTTCCTAAAACACACATATAATAAATGCTAAGGAATAATTTAATGAATGGATATTAGGCATATCTGAGGAGAGAGTGGTTTTTTTTCCTATAATAATAATAATAATAAAAAGATTAAAACAGACCACATGAAGCTCATGAAGAAGGAAGACTAACTGTGGGTTCTTCTGTCCTTCTTAGAAGGAGTAACAAAATACTCAAGGGAGCAAATATGGAGACAAAGTGTGGGACAGAAACTGAAGGAGGGTTCGTCTGGAGACCATTCCACCCAGCTATCCATCCCATGTGCAGTCACCAAAGGTAGATGCTGATGTGGATGTCAAGAAGTGCATGCTGACAGGAGCCTGATACAGCTGTCTCCTTAGAGGTCTGCCAGAGTCTGACATATTCAGAGGCAGATGCTCACAGCTAACCACTGACCAAGGGGTTCCCAATGGAGGAGTTAGAGAGAAGACTGAAGGAGCTGAAAGGGTTTGCAGCCCCATGGGGATGGCAACAGTACCAACCAACCAGAGCTCCCAGGGTCTAAACCACCAGCCTGGGAGCACATAGGGAGGGATCCATGGCTCCAGCTGTATATGTAGGGGAGGATGGACATGTCAGCATAGGTGGGAAAGGAGATCCTTGATCCCATGAAGACTGGACACCCAGTGGGGAGGGGAATTCAAGGGTGGGGAGGTAAGAGTGTGTGGGGGTAAGTGGGCGCATATCCTCATAGAAGCAGGCGGTAATGGGATAAGGAGTTCCTGGGCGGGGTGAGTGGGAAATAGAGTAAGGGAATAACATCTGAAATGTAAATAAAATATCCAATAAAAAAAGTTATAAATGCCATAGGTATGCTAGGCAGCTAATTCACACCTATAAAAGTTATACCAAAAAAATGACAAAAAATTAACATATAAATGTGTGTTATTTCATATATACAAACATATATGTCATGCCATATATATATATATACATATATATATATACACACATACACACACATATATTTCATATATACATGAAATTCTTTCATCTGCAGGATGAAGTGGATAGAAATATAGAGCACCATGAACAGAAGAAAAGCAGAAAACTACAAATAGAGACTGTTTGGAATGTGTGAGAAAGAAGAGAAAGAGTGACAATGGAGAATAATAGATGGGTAAACATGATGAAGCCACATTTTATGGATGTATAGGGATATTATAACAGAATTTTACACTGTACAGTTAAAAAAATTATCAGAGTACAGTGCCATACACCCATTATTCCCAACACAATGGAGACTGAGGTAAAGAAACTGCTGCAAGGTCACATCAGCTTGGGTGACATGATGAGTTCAAGGGCAACATGAAGTACATAGCTCCTTGAGCTATATGGTAAGTTCTAGATTCTGTAAATAAACAAATAAACGAACAAATTAATCAAAACACAGATGAGGCTGGAAAGACCAGGAAGCTCCAAGCGATGATAGGCCAGGGGAGAGTGAGACAGGGACTGGGAGGCATCTTGTCAGTACTTTTCTCCAGCTACCAATGTGTCCTGTTGAACTCTAACAGATGGCATAGAGTGAACTTATCTGAGTTATCTCAGCTACTATGCCAAAAATAAATAATAAATAAATAGACCCCAAACCAAACCAACAAACAAAAACCAAAATTAACAAAAACAAAACAAAACAAAAAACCAAGTTGTGCTACAAACTCCTGGAAGTTACTAGCTGAGGGCTTAAGATAGCAACTGAGTGTGTTCCAAAGCCAGGAGAAGACCCACAGGAGGTGAGCTGTACTAATATAGAAGAGTAATGCCATTCCAAAATCCTATGCACATATATTTCTCTGTAAATTTACTCCAAACAAAAACTAACCAACAGAATGCTCCCCAAATGGCTTTTTCCCTCATTCTGGTTTACACACCTGTCCAGGGCTCTGTTTATGACCTTGGATATCCTCTCTGAAGACATTATCCATATAATTAAGCAATGACTCCTTAAGTAGATGACTGCCTTACGCAGAGCTGAAGAGTGGGCTGAAAAGATAGCAACTGATTCTTACCTGATCCCACTCTAAATGGAGTCCTTTCTGTTTTCTCAGCTCTTGTGTTATCCCACACAGTGGGGCATGGAGTAGACATTTATTTGCTTTCTGATTTATGTTCTGCAGATGTTATTTGAAAATGGAGGGCACTGGGAACAATTACAAATTAAATAGGATATTTGGACATTACCTAAAACCAAGGGTCTATACAGTTTACTGCTCTGGACTGGGGCATTGGGGTAAGGTAGTAATGCCTGTCTAACTGTCAATAGCTGGAACATATCCTCCATGAATCAGATGTGATTACTACATTAGAAAATAACTTAAATATTGGTCTAGTGCAAAAGGATTATATCATTTTCTGTTGGGATAGACACAGCAACAACTGACTGTGGACTTCCTCTGCTTGTTACTTCTTAGTAAACAGGAACTGAGCCAATGTTGAGGCCAGAACCACTGCAGTTGAGTAGATGTATTAACATCAGGGAACCCTTTAGTTCTTAACATCATTCTCAATATGTCCATCAAAGATCTCCATCCCAGTAAGCCCAACCAGAGCAGATTGCATCAGTTCCTCGCCCTTTGGGGGAGTCAAGGCAATACGATGCAGGGACCCATGAAGCATTTTAATCATTTTTTTTAGACACACCTGACTTCTTCCTGAGAAAGACTGGAATTCGTACTTAAAAGCAAAAACAATAAAAAAGTCAAAACAAGCTTTAAAATTTGGGAATGAGAATTTCTACATGTTCATCTAGGGAACTTGCTAGGAGTCACAAGTTCAAAGACATTCCAGAAGAAAGGGAATTTTAACCTTTCAGCTAATTAACTGGATTTGTTTCCACAGAGACTCTGGAAATACCTTGTGCAAATGAAGTTGGTTCAGGTTCACTAGTGTGATCAAGGGAGCCACCTTTTGGACACTGCTGACAATTACACCACAGTTAATTATTTTGTGTTCTGTGGCTGCCTACAGAATTAATAAAGAGCACAGAGTTTCTTGAAGCAGACCAAGACCTGTGTCTTTGACTTTTTATCAAGCTCTGGCACAGACTGAAGTTTGTAGACTACAGCTATTAATCGTGACCCACAAATTTTCTCATCTTGAGAAATTATTTTATGCTGCAAACTTAGGAAGAAAATTTAAACTCTTCTTCATTTCAAAAATTTTTGTTATCACAATCATAAAATTTTTTTAATAAGAAAAGTTTAAAAACAAACTAAAGTTCACAGTCGTCATCCTTGTCTGCAGTTCTCATTTCTTTGGTTTCAGGTCCCAGCAGTAAATTTTAATTCAAAACTATTACTTGGAGAAATCTAACAATAGATAATGCGTGTGTTTTAAACTGCATTCGATCTCTAGTATGGTGAAATGTCATGCAATCCATTTCTATCCTCCCTGGAAATTATCAGATTATTAAGAACTGAATCATCCTTTTGATCAGTGTATGTACTGCTTGCCTGGTAATTATCAAATCCATAGTTGCAGCGTTTTAGAGCTTGTTTTGAAGACATACCATTCTACATAACTTTTATTATATTATATTATAGTTGTTTCATCTTATTATTAGTTATTAATATTCTACCATACCTCCTTTATGTTAAACATCATATGAATGGGAAATAAGATAATAATAGAATAATAGGTATGAATGGGAAAGCAAGATAATATAGAAAGTTTGAAACTATTCATGAATATTGAAGCATAGGTCATATAGATAAGAAGTAATTATATTATATTACTAAAACTAAATGGAAATGATTCATTCATCTACTCAAGAAGTGACATTTCATTTGTTTTAAGGCAGCACTAACTACCCAATAAATGCTTGTGGGAAAACAGAAAATTATTTTCAGAGTTGTAGTTTATTAAGTACTAATGTAGATTATCTTTTCTAGTCACTTGAAGAAGGGGTAAAAACTACTATGCGGTGGCAGGAAAGACAGGTAACTGTTGAAAGCACTATGCTGGCTAACTGCAGTGGTTCGCAGACCCTGTGGCACTTCAGTCACATGAAACACTTCTGAGAACCTCAGTCCCTGAGGCCCACTCATAGGTTCCGAGTGTGGAGATCTACAAGAGGTCCAGGTAATTCTAGTACACACCAGGATTCATGTTGAACACCTCCTCAAAGCCTAGCTGCAGGAGCATCACACAAAAGTGTGTGTGTGTGTGCATGGACGCACATGTGCACACATGTGCACATGCACATTCATGTATGTTTGTGCACAAATATGTGCATATACATGCTCATGTATCATGAGGATTTTTAAATTAAAATTTTTAGGAATCTTCTTAAGACATGTGGTATAGAAGTTTGGGTTGGGGTCAGCCACCCATATCTCATCAAGCCATACTGATGACTGTAATGTAATGTACAGTTTTCCCACTGGCTTAGAAATTTTCTTTTATGGTGTTTTAGGATCCAGTATTTCTCAATTAGTTTTACAATCCCATGGTTTTGAAGATTATTCCTTTATGCTAGTATTCATTTTTATCTTAAGTAGATATATATATCAGCATGGATCGTATATGAAGAACTCAGTGTTCTGTAATTCTTTCTCATCTCCTCAAATCCTCTAAATGGTCATCTCCCCTGCGGCTTATTACTTTCCTTTCATTACCTATACATTTTGTGCTGAATCGACTTTAACACTATCTTTCTGCTCCTCGATATCGATATCCCCTCATTGTGCTGCAAAGCTTTTGCATTTATTCTCCAGCAGAGCTTGGCTAAGCCCAGTGAGAAACCTCACACTCTTTATTTGTTCTTGCAGCCTGCACCAACTGACACCTCATCAGTCAGTGTGGATGGGAAATGGCCTCAATCTTTCCAGCTATTGTTAACGAAGATTATATCCAGGAGAAATATATCATCTGTCATCTCTGATTTATTTTATCTTCTCACACTGGTGATTTGGTAGTTATTACAGCTGCCCAATGCAATTATTCAAAAGCTTCAAGGTTATTTATTTTGTAAACAAGAGTTTCCTCTAGGTCTCTGTGAATTTTATAATAAACATGATTATCAGAATGGTTCTAGAAGTTAGGTGTCACCCTTGATCCTCATCTGCCGCAGTCAGTGCTCTAGGCTTCTCTTAAAGCTTGGATTTAATTCCCTTTAACCTTCTAGAAGGTTGGATTTTTGTCTTCCCTTTCATAAGAGCTTTAGCAGGGTTTCTTTTCTTTTTTATATTTATTAATTCAATTATTTTTTTCACACTAAACATCTCTGAAGATTCCTTGGATATTTTTGTATTAATTTCCAGGACTCTTGTTTTCTAATACCTTGTTCTGTTTCGTAGGTTATTTTTCTTTATGTTTTATATGCCATGGTTCTTCACATTCAAAAATACACATTCTTTAACATTTGTTCATTAGTCTATCCAGTTTTAGAAAAGATGGCTCAAAACTGTACTTCTTCAGAGACATTTACCTTTTATCCTAATCCTCCCCCTTCCAAAGGTCTTTGATGCTTGCATGATCTTTTCATATTTAAAAAAAAAAACAAATTAAGACATTTTTAAGTTCTGTTAAATATTTTGCGATCAATTATTATCTTTTCTTCATAGTATAGAATACTATCTTTAAGATAATGGTCTGTGAACAGAGTTTCAACTATTATTGCTATTGATTCAAGAGGTCTTAGCATGAAATCGTATATAGCCTAGTGTTTCCAGAGACTGTAGTTTGAAGAATCCAGAATCTGTAATTTCTAGCTTCTGTGGAAAAGGCAGATGTCATCATGATGTCTCTTCTGTGCTTGCTTCTGTGTTTGCTGCTGCTTGGCTCCCAGAGAGCTGGACAGGCACCTCTACTAGATGAAAGCCAGTTGTCAAATTGTTCCTCTCTGGGGCTTTGCATTCTGTATAGCATCTTAGTTTTCTCTACTCGGCCTTGTTCAGAGAATACAGGACTCACTTCCCGGACTCCTGTGTTCTCTGTGCCTTAATTCCTCCTAGACTACATAAGAGTTTTCTTCTAAACAAGAACTAGAAATATGTAGCCTAAGGACCAACCTACCAGCTGTTTTCTAAATAAAATTATACAAGAATGTCGCTGTCTCCAGTCATTTAAATATTGTTATGACCACTCATGCCAGAATTCTGTAGTAATGAAGCAGACTGTGTGGCTCAAGGAAAATAGCTACAGCTTAGCACTGTACACATATGATTTGCAAACTTCTGCTCTGAAATTTTATCAATGACAAGTGCAACTCTTGGTGCTAATGATAAAAGTGACAAGTGACTCTGCCAGGTCATTCTTGGATTCAGTGTCATTACTTTGTCTTCAGGTACTATCCATTTCCTCCATAGTTTCAATGACAGGATGTCAATTGAGAAACAGTTTGTTCTTGTTCTCATTGAAAGCCTAACAAAACTTTCTCTTCTTAATGTATCAAAGCCCCATTTCCTCTAGGGAAACAAACCCTGGCTTTATCTATGGGCAACAGTGACATGCTTAAAATAACTATGTGCATTATTACGTGGACACTGAAGAGGATTAGAATTTAAAGCATGTAATTATTAATTTTCCACATTTTTGCACCTTTCAAAGCACATTTTGTTCTGAGGCTATATAAAAAGAGACTATGGAAGTTCTGATACAAAATTAAATATAAAACTCCCCAAAACATCAAAATGAAGTATATTGCACTCACAATGCAGTGTATTACAAAACTGTGGTTATCAACTTTCCTAATCTGTGACCCTTTAATACAGTTCCTCAGGTTGTGATGACCTTCAACCATAATTATTTTTATTGCTGCTACCTAACTGTAATTTTGCTACTATAATAAATTGTAATAAGACAACAACAACAAAAACAAACAAAATGGTCTTAATTCTTTGAGCCTTCCTGACCCACACCCTTTCCAAAATGATAGCAGCATTTCTTCTGTGAGATTCTCCATGCTGGTGACTCTGCCACGGCCTTGGGGTTGGTGTTGACTGATATAACACAGCAAACTTAAAATATCAGATCTGAACCTTGTCCCTAAAAATCTTAGATCCTGGCCATGACTAGAAAAGCAAGCCTGCAAAAGCTTGTCTGACATAGGAAACACATGAGAAGAGAGCTGGAGTTTTCAGATGAGAGCCATTCTAAACCACCCAACTCCAGGCTGGCCTGCCTGTACACCAGATTCTAAAAAAAAAAAAAAAAAAACAGGCCAATACATGGAAATCATTTATTCAACTCACGGAAATAGTAAACAGATTACATGTTGCATAGCTTGTTAATCAATAACCCTTTAGGAAGATCTGTTGAATATACACTGAGTCAGCCAGGATAAAACTTGCTATCTATTGTACAGTAAACTGCTGTTCACGTTTCTTGTCTTTCTTTTGCTCTTCCTAAAAAGGGACCTCTGTGTTCTAAGCTTATAGATGTTTAACCTTTACATTGATATTAACTGATTGGAGCTACTATAACAAAGTACTACAGACGAGGTGAATTAAGCAACAGAAATTTATGTTGTAAGTGCTACAGGTTAAGATCATGGCCGAATCAAGTTTCATTATATCCAAAGTGTCTTTTATCTACTTGCTAGATATTCATCCCTCCATAGGTGTCTATGGCAAAATTATAATTTGTTTGTAAGAATTCCAGTCATATGAGATTAGAGCCCAACCTAATGTTTATAACATCTTTTAGCATCCTAGCCCCAAGTACAATTGCATTCTTTGGTATTACAGGTTAGAAATTCAGATTATGAATTTTTGAGGGGGTAGGGTCACAATTTGATCCCAAACATGGGCTTTAGTGAAAACCTTTCAGGAAAATAAATGTGGACAGAAGAAATCTTCTGAGTGGAAATGCTCTCAAAGCCAAAGGCAATCAACATGGGTTGAGAATACACAACTAGAGACCTCTGTTGCTCATTACAGAGATGAGTGCCTGCCCACCACGGTGTTATTAGGAAGTCTCCCCTATTCTTACCATCAGAATTCTTATAGGTTAACAGTGGAATAAGAGACAAAGCTGTGATTCTAAGCTAAACTGCCATAACAGAAAATAAAGACCATCCTCTTACCTCTCGAAAATGCTAACAAGAAATGGGATCCACACAGAACAAAGTAATTAGAGGCTGCTTCTGAATCTTACCCAGGAGCAAAATGTGAAGTCTGGAAGAACTCTGCAGATTATAAGTGAAGTCAGATGGGAAACAGCACCAGAGTATACTTTGCAAACACATCAAAGTGCAATGTTCTCATGAGTATTAACAGCGTGCACGTCTGCCATAGCAGCATACAGAAACCACAGGGTAGTAACACTGGGCTGAAGGAGAGTGGAAGTGCCTGAACCATGCATCTCAGCAAAAGAAGGAATGTCAAAATAAGGTTGTTAATTAAATAGAAAGCTGGTTAATGACAACAGGGTATAAAAAAATTAATAATACAGGGCAGAGACCATCTGTAGCTTCCCAGTCTCTAGAAGTTAATATTTTAATTTTCATGAGGTTTTGTCTAGTCAAAAGTAAACAATGAATCAAATCAGGTGTGTTATACTAAAGATGGTACATTTAATATAGTGGGAAAATGTAATTTGGCTTCTAAATTTTCAAACTGAATTGGTTCAATTTATATATGCTAAATATCTAGTACTTTCTATAGTACTAGTAATATTTAAAATGTTCAAAAGGTACTTGTGGGTGGTGAATGCCAAACAGCTCACACACTGAACATTTTCATTGTCACAGGATGCTCTGTTGGACCACACAGTACTAGAACATCGGATGAACCACAGGCAGTTTGTTAAAGAATGTTCTAGCAGGGGACATAAAAGTGGTTCTGGAAAATTATCCCTAATTATAAGAGCTATGGCTTGCAGGAACTAAGAGTTTTATCAGACGACTCTGGACATTAAGCTTGTGTAGTGGAATATGCAAATGGCTGCTATAGTGAAGTGGTATTTTTCCTCGGTTTCTTTAGCTAAACATCAACATGGCCTGGCTCAGGTTCAAGGCATCCTACTACGTGTGCCTAAATGCCATGTGGTCTTGATACTGCCCACATAGATCTCTTGCTCTATCGATGGCTTCCCTCAGTGAATCTGTCCCAAAACTAATTTTGAAAACATATAGTTCCTTTCACAAATTTAAGCTGGCTCCAACAATGTAATAACATGGTCTAATCTATTCTAACTCTACCCAGAGGAAAATAAGTAGATCCAAAGGAAACAAAATATAATTTTAAAATTTAGCATTAGTTTGTACATTAAAAGGAACAAACTCTCACTGATCGTAGGAAAATGTATATGCTCTCTTTTACTCTCTAAAATTAAATTTTGGTTCTGATTACTCAATTTTATCTTGAAGTATTTTCTTTTATGTTGGTAATATTTTATTGCCCTACATTTTTCTATATGTAGAAGATATTGCAATATTTTTCTCTTAGTAAAGATAATAAACTTTGAAGTATTAAAACAATGAAGAATTAGGGCTGGTGAGATGGCTCAGCGGTTAAAATACCAACTGCCCTTCAGGAAGCCATGAGGTTGAATCCTGGCAACCACATGGTGGCTCACAGCCATCTGTAATGAGATCTGATGCCCTCATATTGATGTCTGAAGACAGATACAGTGTACTTTGGACTGGAGCAAGCAGGGCTGGAGTGAGGGGGGCCAGGAGCCAGCGGGGGCCAGAGGGCCTGGAGCAAGTGGGGCCCAGAACGAGTGGAGGCCAGAGCGAACAGGGCTGGAGCAAGAGGGAGAAGGGAAAGGGAACAAACATTGAAGAATTATAATCATTAGTAACATAATTGATAAAAAAAGCATTATATAGATGTTAAAATGTTGATAACTAAGTATTATGTATCAATGTAAATATTTGTTGTTAGTATACCTTTTAATGAGATAATTTTTCCCAGATCATATATTTGTGGGTACATAAAATACTTCTTTACTGAAAAAAAAGCATAAGTTTGATCATGAGTTCAAATCTCAGTATTTTTTAAATGTATAGTTACTATAAAAGCTTTTAAATAAAATATATAAAATTTTGATATAGAATTCAAATATTTGAACATTCCTATTAGTATCAAAATCAAAATCATACCATCATCTATAACAAAAACTCTTGAGCTGAGTATTGTCCTCAATGGCTAAGTGTTTGTCCTAGGTTCAAGCTCCAGGGCCCCCAAATGAAATGAAACTGAAACTTAATAAGTCTAACTGACAACTGACTTCATCAAAACTTCCTCCAGTTTTACTAACTACTCATATTGGGAAAACCCCAACTTGGCAAAATTCTATTCTAGTCATGGTGATGACCCAGAATCCCAGTTTCTAAGTGGAATAACAAACAACCAAGAAAACTAACAGAATTCTGGGTAAGATGGCAGAATAGGGATCCAATCTGAATGAGTGGGTGAGAATACTTAAGGAAGCACAGAATTGACAACTGCCACTTCTCTAACCCACCAACAAACAGGAGTAGTTATTCGCTCCAGTGATCTTCCCTCAAGATCTGATATGGTACCACACTGCAGACACAGGCTGCTGCCATCACAGGAGATACATATGTTGTAGGCGTGATGAGGACTACACTTAAGTGCCTTTCAGTGTACAGTGAAACATCCACAGGAGCAGTCCACCAGGAGTTTTTAACAAAGAAGAGACTCCTATCATCAACTGTCCTTGGTTTTATCCATTGGAGCCATCAAAGCTAGATACCCCAGAAGTAATGACCATAGTGGGTTAAATAACTCCGTCTGACTTCACAGTAGAGAACACAAAACAACCTTGACTGGTCTGTGGCTGCCTCAATATTATAATAGTAGATACAACTGGGCTGAAAACACCTCAGCTACCGAAAAGAATACAGCAGATTCAACAGGGTATACCTGTGCTTGGTGCATAGAATGGTATATTTCAAATGCTGAAAGATCATGGTTGCCTATCCAGACTAATGTGCACAGGGAGATTGTCATAAGTGAAGGGGAAAAGAAAAATCTTTCCTTGATGAATGTAGTAAAAAGGGAAGACAAACAGCAAGCTAGCACTCAGCAGGCTCTGGAAAGAATATCTGAGACTAAAAGGAGGTATAAATTCATTCAAGAAGTTACAGGGAAAAGTAAATGCTGCTCAAACACTAGTTAAATAAAGGGAACTCAGAAAGCTCCAAACACCACAAGATCAATAAATTGGCAGGAGTTAACATATACGGTTCAATAACTCTGAACATGAATGGACTCAGTTGTTTAGTCAAAAGGCACACACTACCATATTGAATTAGAAAACAAGATATACCTTTTTTACTACATCTAAGAGACAGTCCTTATTTTTGAAGATCTGTTCTGTCTTAGGGTGAAAATATGGGAAAAGGTATTAAAACCAAGCCAAATCAGGAAAAAAGCAGGCATTGCTATTTAAATATCTGACAAAAACAAAAGTCAAATGAACTAGTGAGATAAGGGACATTTTAAACTGATCAAGGGAACAACCCATCAAGAGGACATTAGAATTCTAAACATGTATTGACCATGCTCAGGTGAACACAATTTCATAAAACAAATACTATTAGGTAAAAAGTCATATATAGATTTACCCCACACAGGGAAAATAGGTAACCATATTTTCAGCAACAGGCAGGTAACCTGATTAAAGACTAAATAAACATTAACATTAAAAGACATCATGGATAAATGAATTAAGCAAATTTTCATAAAACATGCCACACAAAAACTATTAAAGACAAATTCTCAGCAATTTATAGTACTTATTCTAAAATGGTTTGGTACTAGATCACAAGGCAAATCCTAGTACATATTGAGAAAGTTGAAATAATTACTTGTATTTTATTTGACCACAATGAAATTAAAGGTAGAGATGACTGCCAAAAGAAACTATAGGAAATATACAAATTCATGAAGATTAAGCAGTATGCCACAGATACTTGAATGAATTGTTGAAGAACTCAAGAAAGAAAATATAAAATTCCTAAAACTGAATGAAGATAAAAACAAAAATATGTCACACCTATAAAATACAATGAAGGCAGTCCTAAAGTGGAATGACTACATTAAAAGACCATAGATATCTCAAACAAATAACTTAATGATGCTGGATCTTTAAATTTTAGGAAAAGAAGCAAGCAAGCAAACAAACAAATAAACAAAAAGCCAGAAATAAATAAGAATAGGGTAGAAATAATAAAATAAAAGTAAAATAATCATTGAAAGAGAAATTTGGTTATTTAAGAAATAAACAAGATTGACCTTTAAGCACTTGATTAGAATTTAATCCCAATGTTTTTCTGGTAGTTGTGCCACATGAACCAACAATTTTTCCTACAAGAAAAACTCCATTACAAGGCATGAGAAGTTCCTTTTTGAATGGTTGGTCAAGGTGGTTCAAGTGACCCCCAAAGCAATACATATTTATATATTGATATATTTTAGGTGACTTTCAAGTTGAGGGTAAAGACTCTGCTACTGAAGATACGTGTAGAGTTAGGACACAGGACTCAGATAATTTGAGCTGGATCTAAGATGAAAGTCTCCTCCTTGCAATCTAGTTTATTTGGTATCAGAAAATATGGCAAATTACCAAGAGAATGAATGAATGGTCTTAGCCAGCTGCAACATCTATGAATCACAACAATGAGCAGCATGGCAAGATATTCATAAAGGTGCAATAAGTTGTGTTCATTGGTGGTGGTAACCAAAATATATCTAATTGGATGTAAAGTCCAGTCAGCAGGAAAAAAAATTATCCTTGGAACTAGAAACATAGCCAAAGTTCTAGAGCCAATGAGGTGATAGATCTTAGAAAAGAATCTACTACTGCCAATTTACTGGACCAATATAATTCCAAACTTAATTCTAAATATTATCCATATACCCACATGCAATTATAAAGCTTCATCAAAGAAAATTTTCTGTTTACTGTTGCTCAGGGCCATTAGATGACTTTCCTAGAGTATGAAGTCATTTGCTATTACTGCATTGGAGTCAATGTGATTTAAATCCATTAAAGGAACCCAATTCAAATGACAAATAACAGTGAAACATTGTTTAATCAGATATGTTGTGATATACATGGAAATACACCTCTTGCAAGATTGTCTAACTAAAAACATTTTTAAAACAAAAATGTC